>APFE031162198.1:0-24038 GCA_000404065.3 Pinus taeda | reverse complement strand
CCCACATGAAATAAACTTTTCTTTGCATAAAATTCCGTGAGCTTTTCTCCACATGAAATAAACTTTTTTTTTTTAATTCTCATCATATTGAGAGCCATGCCATGGGTGTTGCCATCAAGTACAACACTTTAGCCATAATGCCAACAGTTTCTCCTTTTCCCTTTCGATTTTTAAGGTTTTAGGTAAAGGTTTAAATTTTTCCTTGGCCCCGAAGATCCCGATTGATGACATCATTTGTGACATTGAATTTGGGATTCGTGGTTTACCTGGTAGTGTTAAAAACACTATTAGGCAAGATCGCGTTGTTGTCCTTAGGAAAGCTAAGCCTCTTAAGAGAAACCTTAGCAGGGACGAATTTGAAGCCCTAAAATCCTTAAATCAAAACAAAGATATTGTTTTTCTGAAAGATGATAAAGGTGGGGCTGTTGTTCTTCTTAACAAGGATGAATATCAAAATAAAATGTTGGAGCATATTCATAACAGTGGGAGCTATAAGAAGCTTCCCAAAAACCCGTTAAAAAAGATCTCCAGGAATGTGGCCCTTGCCATCAAATCCAGTAGCTTGGTGGGTCCGTTGCATAGTAAGCTCATTGAGAGCAATCCTATCACTCCTAGAATCTACGGTCTTCCTAAGATTCATAAGGAAGGTGATCCCCTTAGGCCCATAGTCAACACCATTGGGGGTCCTACCTATCTTCTGGCGAAGTTCCTTGCCTTGAGGCTTAAACCCTTAGTTGGTCATACAGGGTCCTTCGTTAAAGACTCTGCTTCTTTTATCGATGAGCTCAAAGACATTAAGCTGGACTCTGGAGACATTCTAGTCAGTTTTCATGTGGTTTCCCTGTACACTTGCATCCATATAAATGAGGCCATGGAAGTTATCTACCATCTGATCGATCCTGATACCGCTCAATTGGTTGAGATCTGCCTCACTTCGACATTTTTCTATTTTGAAGGTGAGTTCTTCGAGCAAACCTGTGGTGTTGCCATGGGCTCACCCCTTTCCCTTGTTGTGGCAAATCGTTTTATGGAGGACTTTGAATCCAGGGCTCTTAACTCAGCCCGCCTCCTGCCTAAGCTTTGGAAAAGGTATGTAGATGACACTAATGTCATCTGGTCTCATGGCTAAGAGGAGTTAGAGCTCTTCTTTGATCATCTCAATAGTCAATCCTCAGCCATTAAGTTCACTAAGGAGCAGGAAGTCAATGGCTGCCTGCATTTCCTTGATATTCTTATCTCGAAGAATAGTGATGGTTCCCTCTCCCACCAGTTGTTTCGAAAGAAAACTCATACGGAACAGTATCTTCATGCTTGTTCCCACCATTTCCTGGCTCAGAAGTTGGGGGTTCTCAACACCCTTGCTACTCATGCCTTAAGGATCTTTGATGAAAAGAGCTTCGAAGAGGAGAAATCCCATCTCCTTAATGTCTTTGTTGAAAACGGTTATAGTACGCACTTGGGTCAGAAGGCTTTCCTCAAAGCAGCTAAGAACTTAGCAGCTAGAAGAGATAAGAAGGAGAGGATTCTCGGTGTCCATCTTTCGTTTGTTTAGGGAACAACGGACCGGATTGCGAGGATCCTTAAGAAGCATAATGTCCCCTCGACCTTTAGACCTCTCAATACCGTTCGTAAGTCTCTCAGATCTGTGAAGGATCCTATCGACCCCAAGGACATGAAAGGGGTTTATATTATTCCCTGTTCTTGTGGGACCCCCTATATTGGTGAGATTGATCGCTCCATTAATCATAGGATTAGTGAGCACGCAATTGATCTTAAGCATAGGAGAGCCAAGTCTTCTTCTTTAGTAGAGCATGTTGAGAAAACTAATCATCATGTCTGCATCAAGGAGGCTAGTGTGATTGCTGAAGTGTCCCAATTCCATCACCGAAAATTTAGGGAGGTGCTTGAGATTGAGAAACGGCCAAACAATATCAAAAGAGAGGATGTCTGGAGGATCAGTAGTTGTTGGGTCCCAGCCCTCTCCTCCTAGTGATGGTCTCCCTACACCCCCGCCCCCCTCCCTTTGTTGTCTTTTTATTTATTTTTATTTTTTTCCCTATTTCTTGTTTCTTGGGGCCTTTGTTCCTTGGAGTTCTTATAGTTGCTCTTATTTATGCTAATAACTTTATGGGAATTAGCTTGCAATTTTTCTTTGATTATTTTAACCTTTAATTTTAAATACTAGCATTTTCTTTCTAACCCTTAAATTACTCTAATTTTTAACTAACTTTTATAGATAAATTTTGAATTAAAATTAATTTATTTTTAATTGATTTATCCTAATATATTTTTAGAATTGTGCCTTAATCTTACCTATTAATTAAAATATATAACTCGCTTTTTTATTACCTATGTTTATGACTTTTATTACTTACTACTATAATATTTAGATTTCATAACTTGGATTTCGACCATTAATGTACATTAATTTATTTATATATGTATTTATAATATCATCAAATTACTCTATTATCATAACCTTAAATTACCCTATTATTTATATATATTGGTTGAACTTTTATAAATAACTATTATTTAATATTAATTTTGTTTATAATTAATTTAATATTTATTTTAATGTATGGACAACCCCTTACTATGTTGAATTTAATAATTAAGTATTTTTTATTTTTAATAGTTTTATAACTACTAACTATTAATAATATTAACTTTGGTTATAATTTTATTTTTTAATATTTATTTATAATTATAGGTGGTTAAAAATGGTCCATTTAGCTAACCAAGGTTCTTTTTTTAATTAAATAATGGTTATAACCGTAATCCAGTCCTAACTAATCAGTCAAATCTAGTCGTAGTCAATATAGTCGTTGGAGTTTCTGCTCTATTTATTTAACATGCAATGCCTGATCTACTCATTCAGCTTGTCCTGATGATGAACCACACTAGTTGGTTTGAAACGCGTCGACAAATAAAATTTCTTGTGATTTACGCCGAAAAATCTCTCATAAAATTATTTATTTTTCAAACATTTGATTGCACCATAAATTGAAGGTCTCATTGTAGGGTTTACACAATATAAATGTGGATATCTTCTTTTTTATTCTTGAGCTTTGTAGGCAAACCATTCAAAAATAAAATCCTTGAAAATAGTTTATACTTAGTAAATAAGATGTAAATAAATATAATTATTTATGTTTTCTTTGGTACTTATGTAGGGGTAACATTGTAAATGTGTAGATTTACTAATGGTTACTATCTACTTAGCATTTAAAAACTTGTCACATTGGGGAATCCATACATATCGTGATTCGCAGACAGTCTAGCTTCTTTCTATTAACTTAACAATGTAACATTACAACGGAACTTTGGCATTCACCTTAAGAAACTACAAGGAATACCTGTATCAGATCCTTGGGTTCGACATCAACCAACATAGGACAAAGTTTGCCTAGATACCTATATTCTTCTACTCATCTGCCACAACCGAATATCTGTCGCTAGCTCTAGCAACCTTGCCAACTATCGCATTCACCAGCCAACCAACCCTCTTCTTTTTTGGCCCTTTCCTTTTATATTCCTCTCTATCGCTCAGATGGATAGTTCCTACTCGGCTGCTCTTGCGCCTTCCCACCCACTCAGTTGCCTTTATCTTCCGCTGCTACCTTGCCACAACTCCTATGCAACTACCTGTTCCTGCCTTGCTGTCCCGCTCACTCTTCTGCAAGCTAACCGTGTTGCCACCTGCTTCCTTCTCATCCTTCAGTCAACCAAAATTGATCAAAACCTTTCCAAAATTAAACAAAGGCCCTAATAATGAGAAAAACCAATGTAATGACTTGACGACATCAACAAACCGACTGGAACACAGGGTAAGTAGAAAAACACGTCTGTAAATCAAACAAACACACCAAAACTCAAAATGCACACTAATGAATTAACACACTAATTTATAAAATTCATTACATGAATTTCACACATAATACATCAAATGGAGCCCATTTTTAGGCTTAGGTAATCGATCAACAGAGAATAAAATTGAAGTTTCACTGTTGACATGACATGTAAGCATCGACTCGGCCAAATAATAGAGTATAACTCAAAAAAGGCTATGACCCCATGCCACTCGAGCGAGGGAGGGTTATGAGTCATAAGATAAAAACCCCATGGCGATAATGGAAAAATGATAGAGACTCAGTGAAAAAATCTCGTGAAAGGAGGCAGGAAAAAATTAATCTCAAGAAGAGGAAAAATCTCGTGAAAGGAGGCAGGAAAAAATTAATCTCAAGAAGAGGAAAAAGTTCCCCCAGTTGAAATATTTTGACGATTTCAGGTTGGATTGAAAGGTCTATAGGTAGGGTTGCAGTAACGTTTCCCATATTACCTTTTGACAGGACTTCATGCACCAGGATAGATGTTTGAAGTGGATACATTGGGCAATGAGAAACAAATGCTTCAAGACACAAAGGCATCTCGCCGAGGCTAGGAAGAAATGAAGAACGATGATAGAGATCGTTCCAAGGAGTTTTGTCCAGAGACATGACCTCAATGATACTCATGTCGGTGGGGAATCTCTCATTCAAAGGATCCGAAGAATCCTAAGAACCAAGCCAAGGATATGGCACATAAGTGTCCAGGTTCATACTAATAACAATATGACTTTCTGAAGCAGCCATCGAAGCTAAGACAATTTCTTGATAATTTTTCTCCAATGGACTTAAAGGCATAGAATCTTCAAATGAATCAATTTGATCTAGGGTAGGAATAATCTAAGGATCCATGGAAACCGAGATCATATTAATCGAATTAACGTGCGGAGGTGGGAGAGTAAAAGTACCCATTAAAGCAGAGTCTTTGAAGAGAACCGCCCCCACACTCTCATAAGGAATCTCAATATTTCCCACATAAGGGATATTTCCATTGGATGAACCAGAAGAGAAGAAAGATAGTTGATCGACGGTGATAATTGTTCCTTCTAGAGGAAAATGAAGCACCCGAAACAAAGAAGAAACCACACAAAACGTAGCATGGGTCCAGCTTCACCTGAGAAGATGGTTGTAGTTGAGATTCACATCTACAACTTCTACTTCTAATTCAATGGTATATTTTTCCAATGTAATCAACAAGTTCATGAGAATATCATATGGACGCTGTTATCACTTAGGTTGTTCCCTTTGACTCCCAAGGGAATATGGCCGAGGTAACCACAAACCAATCTTTGGACTACAGGTCCTAGCCTACCAACAGTCAGAGAGGGATCTCTCTTTAGGATTTAACTTTGTTTAAGGGGTGATTTTAGGCTAGATATGATTCACATGGATTTTGATTTGGTTTAGTGGGATGGTTGATCTTAATCAATCTGAGTTTGACATGCAAAGTGTAAGAAGTTCAAACCATTGGGCATGGAGTCATGACTGTGAACTGAAGGGTGTGTCTTATTTGGCAGAAGAAGGGAATATGGAGCAGGGTAGATACACATGGCACGATTATTTATGCTGGAACAAGGATGAAATGGAGGTCGGGGAATGAGAGGTAATTAAGGATCTCTCATCCAGCCAAAGAGGGAAAGTGGATGAAAGCTGTATGGGGAAATGAAGAGTTCCAAGACAACATTCATATAATGAAGGGAATAGCTTAAACATGCACAATTAAGAATGCATATCCATCACTGGTTCAGAGGAAAACATAGAAAGTTACAAGAATTGAGCACAGAGGGCATGAAAACCAATTCTGGTCTATTCTTTTTTCCTGCAACTTAGATTATGATATATATTTGGTACAGATATGTATAAACTAATAAATGAAGGGAGGAAATACTTATTGAACCATGAGAAAGCATGATAATTCCATACCAATTTCTTCAGCCATTAAAAGCACAACCAGCCAGTTCAGATGCAAGCATTCTAGCAATTTGTGATTACAGAAGTTCTTAGTATTTACAGTGTAGCTCTCAAAATGAGAGATCAACCAGACAACCCACCAGCCCTTATTACATTGTTCAGGGTTGTATTTATAGGCAAAATATCTACAACAAAGATCTGCTAGAAGATCTTTTTTAGGAAATAAATGCAGTTAACCTAACTTGTCTTATAAGTAATGAAAATATCTATCTAATGCTGTGTTGGGAGCAGCTATTTCAAAAATGAGGCTATCTGTCTTTTGTTGTTATGCGCTGGCCATTCATCATAACTGCGCATTGGTCTTTGTTCCACTGCTCTTGAGTGGCTTTACTATGCATTAACTGTGGTCTGAGAGACTTTAAATGGCTTCACCTCTTCCTTATGGTCAATCTGATACTCTTTGTCGCTTCACTGATACTTTTCAATTGAATCTGGGCTTCTTATTTTCTCTGATATGCTAAAAATTGTTAAATCACCCCTTTTCTGCCCTTTCAAGGCAAAAATAACTGTTGAAAATAAAGATTCCCCATTTTGGCCGATTTCCCATAGCGATGCGCGATTAGCGCTAATCGCGCATCGAAAACTGCCTCAGAATTTGATTTTGGGCCTCTGGAGCATCGATTTCGCACTTGCGCGCTTTCCTTTCGGCCAATGACATCAGCGGTACAGCGGGTGACGTCAGCGGTATGGCGGGTGACGTTAGCATGACATCAGCAGTGGGACCCAATACGGATGATGACGTCAACAGGGTGACGTGGCAGGGTGATGTGGCAGGGTGACACAGCAGGGTGCAGCATAGTGGCAGGTGAGGTGGCAGGGTGACGCAGCAGGGTGCAGCATAGTGGTAGGTGAGGTGGCGGCATTGTCATGCAGTGACGTAAGCAACAAGGGAGGGTGGTAAGTGGTTTGCGTCATACCGCTTTTGGTATGGGAGCGTATCTGTCAGGGGCGGTCCGATGCAATAGGCGGCCGACAACTGTCCCGGTGTACGACGGTGAAGCCGTCGACCATCGGGTACTATCTTTCCGCTATTAAGGGGCGCCCGATATGCATGAGGGCCGTTGGATCTGTGGGGAGTGATCTGATGGTGGACGAGAGGGTGAGATGAACGGGGTTTACCAGAATAGCGCGCTCGATAAACATGAATTTTTCATGGCCTCGGGTGGGTTTTGGACTTTAGGTTTAGAGGTTAATATGTTTTGGTGCGGGACTATGGTTATTTATTAATCGGACATTAATAAAATCCAAATGCAATGTGCGCGGAGGGTTTGGTATGGTTTGGTGGCCGGGGGAGAGTTTTTAGCACGGTTATTCATTTACCCAGAGGTCAAACAAATCCCAAGGGAAATGAACGTGCAAGGGATAATACTAAGGCCCCAAATAGACCTAGTATTTCCCGGACTTTTATTTATTTGGCTATAGTTGCCATAGGGTGGGATATTTAATATTTTGGGGTTTTTATATAGTTTTTCGTAGAATAAGGGGAGGGGAAATGATTTAGGGAGCTAGATAATAGGGTTAGATGTTAATATGAGGTTTTGGAATGCAAAGGAGGGGATGCATGCTAAGCTTAGAATGGAAACTTAAGCATAAGGAAATAAATGGATAGTGTAAAGATAAGTTTTACACAAGAAATGTGGCTTCTTTTCACTAAGCCAACTCAGATGTCAACTTGGTTTTTAACCAAGATGGAGTGAAAACTGGACTGGTTGGGCAGATCTCAAAGTCCTCAAGGGGATTTTAGTGAGTGATTTGGGAAATAAGAAGAAGGGGGAGTTAGAGATGCCTTGCCTAATCTGATCAACATGAGAAAGTGCCACAAAACTGTGATCTGAATGAATATAACACTTGAAAATATGAAATGGATCACATAGCTTGATTTCTGCAACCACAAAACTACTTACCCGGCTTGCTTTACCTGGCATTTTTCTTCTTTTAGTTTGGGTGCACTTGAACTAGCAAACCCAAATTTTCAACTTTTTTCTTTTATTTATTGTCCTCCTACCTACATCTATACTTATTCCATCCAGGGGCTTAGATTAAGCTGTTGAGCACCCTTGCTTCTCTACCTATCTAAGAATCTGCCCAGATTAAGCTATTTCGAAAAAAAATGATTCTCTATATTCTACAATAGGAAATTGAAACCTAGGGAGACCAAGATTAAGCTGTTTAGACCTCCCTTTAACTGAAAATTCTTCAAAAATGGAATAACTCCTCAAAATTGGAATACAGCAGAGGCACTTAGGATGGTAGACTCTCATGGACACTTCTTTGGCCGGAGTATCAAATATGGAACATTGCAGCCTGTAGAGCATGGCATATTTAGCATGTAAACATGTCAATCATGAAAGATGAATACCTGCTATGGGTAGGAGGCTAACAGTGGCTCCACTTGGGGATGGACTTTCCTTGTGAAAGGCCAAGAACAGCAGGTCAGAATGCCTTGATCTTCACTTGTTTCTGTACTCTGAAAACATTCCTTATTTGGCTGCTTTATTTATGAACATGACAACAGGCCTTGCAGAGCTTATGGCCTTCACTTCGGGCTTCAACTGCAGCAAGCTTGTTGTCCAAATAGAAAACTGAAATCCTACCTACCTACTCTAACCAACACTTACTTTGCTGTTAGGTGAAATGAAATAACCAGTGCAGCCACTTAAGTTTTATAAGCATGAACGAGCTTTGCTGCTTGTGCTTGCTGGTGAGAAAAATTGAGATCTTGCAATCTGATATGGCTTTGTTAATATTTGAGAAGACCAAGAAACTGTTGACCTTCTTTGTTGAAACAAGAAACTCTACAAAAGGGTCCTGCAGCATATATACATTATTGCCGGACTGAATTAAAGAACTGTACAAAAGTTTGGGATCACTATCATGCCTTGGAATAGAGATATCATCAACATTTTGATATTGGGGCACACAGCCTATTAGTGGAGAGGAGGACCTCTTTACTTCATCAAACCCCCTATTAGCACATGAATCATATAAAACATGAACTGATATTTGCAATTTGTTACAAGCAGGCTCATCTGGCCCTTGACTGATCTGTGTAGGCTGCTTCTCTTCTTCTTTGAAAACCTCATATGGTTGAACACCAAGAGGCAGAGGATCCACTTGTATCACTTGGTCATGAACCATCGCTCTCAAATTTTCCTCAATCTAATATTCAATGGCTCCTTGGGGCTGCAAAACTAGAGGCCATGTATTTTGAACACTGGTTTGGGCTTCCTCTAGATGATCAATATCAACAATTGCTGATATTTTCTTATTAACAATCAACTAGACATCTTGCTAGGTTATAATTGAAAAGAAGAATGAAGGAGATGGCCTACCTCGTTCTGATGCTATTTTGATTTCCTTTGTTAAGGACCTTGAACCGCTTGTGTCACGGACTTGCTCCTACTTCTCTTAGTGTTTATGTACCCGCACAAGTGATCAAGAGACAACAAATAATACCAAAACCAATAGAAAATCCAATAACAACCTACTTAACTGATCAAGGAATGTCAAGCTAAATAATATATGAACATATATATTTTGGGGAGATGAACTGACAGTTGTATATTATTAGGAAATAAAGGGAAGCTTACAACCAAAGCCTTCATGTTTAAAGGCTCTCCTTGAGTGATAATCTAAGTCCAAGCCAAGAACTCTCCAAGCACTCTCTCTCCAAGTCTAATGAATATCCTCTAAGCACAAGCTTAGCATAAGGGTGCAAATAAACATAGACCAACCATTTGCGAATGGGAGAGGATGAATTTATAGGTTGGGGAAGCTTCTGGAAGATTCCATGATCTTCCACCTCGCATTTTGGTCACTTCCATTTGTCCATTCCTGACCATCACACCCTACGGAGGAGCAAAACAGTATGCATCACACCCTGTACATTGGGAAGGTGATATGCATCGCACCCTCTGCATGGAGCTTTCAGTATGGTCCAATTTTGACCATTTATGAGCAGTTTTTAGTGGAGAACTTCTGGGAGATTATGTAATCAGTTGACCTTGTTCCTTTAGGCAATGAAGCAAACTTTTTAGGGACTTAAGAGCCCTCAGTTTATGGACATTTGTGATTGGGGTTGAAGTGCCCAAAAATGCCTATAACAGTTTTCCCCTAAAGCATGAGGTCGTTAATCTTTTTTGATGTCGGGTGAAATGCTTTACTATGAGGATTTGAATTTTTTCCAAGCTTGGAGGTGACTTGTAATAAGAGACAATACAATACATTATATGACAATATTTTTTCATGATCTAGCTGAGGCGAGCATTCCCATGCTCAGCTTTATAAAATCATTTTCATGTACATAGGACAGATGATCGTCTGTGTGACAGACTGATGATATGGACACATCATCCTTTGATTTGGATGATCATCTGTTCGACAATGACGTACGCTGGATGTTTTTATATTCCTAAATATATCGCAGCCCGGATGGATGAAACTAGATCCGACGTCTTCAAACTCTGCCAATCTTCACTCGGAGTACAAGTCGATCCATGTGAAAAATGTTTTGGAGTTGAACATGGAAAGACATCACCTAATTACCAGCCAATGACGTAGGTTGTTAACAAGCGCGAGAGGAATCACCAATAATGAAAATGACCCTCAAGGTACTATAGTACAATCTACGTGGTGTGAAAAAGGGACTTGGCGTCGAACACCATGCAAAATCTCTCGGTCGAAGGTCATTGATGTAAACTTGTCGCCAAAAGTGAGAAACTTGCTATTGAGGCATGCAAGCTTCAAAGTACTGAAAGGGTTGTTCCTAAGTCAACTTCTTGGATAATGAGCTGATGTCGACAAGAAGCGACCCATCGCAGGAGGGCCTTAATGAATCCCACATCAACGACACGGAATGAAGCAAATGATTTTAGAGGTGAAAACAAACTGACGATATGGGGGTTCAGGGTGGTGGTCATGAAGGAATGAAGCATGAATGTATTGTAGTGGGTGAGACTCAAGTGAATTGTCTGGATGACTTCTCTTGAACATATCGGTGACACTGACGATGGATTGGTAGTGTTAACCCCAGAGATGGATGGTGTGATGGACCAATGGTGAGGACCAGTGAACGGAACAACCCAACTGGGCATGGATGCAAAAGGAAAGTGTCATGTCAAGAGCGACTTGTTACCAATAAAGTTTCTTCTTGTTTTCTTCCCAATTTTCCCTAGTCATTGCTGACCAGTACCTCTTTATTTTTGTCAAGCTTGAGGAGGATAACAAATGCTTGTTCTATAATCCGCCCTTCGGGCGAACCTGTCGCTATATTTTAGCGAGCCTAGTGACAGTGAAACTCGTTCTCGTCCTGTTGGATGAGTTTTTCGCTATTTAGTTTAACGAGTTTAACGACAAAGACAACTTGGTCTCTTTCAATTTTAGAGAGTTTGAAAGAAACAGAAAGAAGGCTCCGAAGATTCTTTTTCATTGTATAATCCCTTAAGTCTGAAAAAGCGTAAAATAATACAAAAGGGATGAATTTTCGATAGTTTTAACGAGTCGAACAAGACAAGCACCTGTTCTTTTTGTGTAATAATCCCTTAGGTCCAAAAAGATTAAAATCTATAGGAGGGATAGCACTTCTGATTCCTTTTAATGAGCCGGAGAGGCCAATCGCTCGGCAATCTTTTCATATTTTACGAGTCAGGTGAAAAGAGCTTGAAGAAGACTCATTTTCGAGGAACGAGTGATGGTTTCAGGTAGCAGCTGATTCTAGGTAAGGTTTGGAATTTTCCAATCACGACAGTGTTACAAGGATGGCTAGCAGAATCACTCTTTGCAAATGTTCCTCGAAGGGGTAAACAATCATGTGGGGGTGAATGATCATCTAAAAACAGAGTGGAGGTGATGGCGAGAACACGACCAAGGCTCAAAAGCTGGCGATAAGGCATTCACAATGGTTATTTACTTGTTCATTTTTTAATGAGCTTAAATGCGAGGAGAAACACTTGTTGATGACTTATGTTTATTTTTTAACGAGCATGAACTATGCACTAAAACTACTCGTGGAGAGTTTATTTTTTAACGATCTTGAACTCTGCGACAACATTGCTCGCCATTCGTATGATGAAAATGTCTCATTCGAGATGATATGTTGAAGTGGCTTACATCTCTAAAGCTTTGCCACAGATCCTTTCTTTATGCAAGTTAGGAAATGACTAGCCTTATGGGTTTAAAGGGTTAGAGATCCTACAAATTTAAAAAATAAATAGCCGCTCTTCACTTGCATGTGGAAAGGTTTGCATGCCCCCAGGTATAGCGAAGTAGAGTTTCCAGGTTACCCTTCAATTTGCAGACAAAACATTTGTTCTATCGGGAAAGGCCTACCTTCTAAGGGAGGTATCTTATCCGGTCTAATCCCTTTTCCTATACGGACGGGTATCGGACTAGCCATATATCCTTCACCGAAACCTACCCTATACCCAGAGTTTTCCTCCCGAAGCAGACCAAGGTGCATGCCCCCTGGGTTTCAGTCACATCTTCCTGAATCACTCGCGCTCATCAGGTGGACAGAATTGAGACCGATGAGACATTTCTTGCGTGAAAAGACCATTCAGGGATGGCATTTGACTATTTGCGATGTGTGAATCGGGGAATGACATTTGGTCTATGAGCTTGACCATTCTGCCTTCGTGCGGAAAACACATTACTCTAAAGAGTGAGGAGACGATAGCTCCCATGCAATAAATATAGTCACGTCCAAGGAGTAGATTGTAATATAAAGGTCCTTGAACTACCATAACGTTCATGTGAACCGTTTTCCTTCTCAAAGTAATGGGCACATTTGGAAGGATCCCTAAAGGTTGACTGGTTTCTTTGTCGAAGCCTATTAGATTTCTCATTTCAGGCAAAAGAGATGGCAAACCAAGCGCTTTCTAAGCAGTTGAGGAAAGGATACTCACAGAAGCCCCTTCATCGATGATGGTACCAACCATGACCATTCTGTAAGCTTGTACAATAATTCTGAAAGGTACGCTGGCTAGTAAACAGGGTCTGCCTAGTAGGTTCCAGTCGAAGGAAATCACTAGGTTGCTTGGTGCTGGGACCAAATAGACAGCCAGGTAGGACTCTGATGAACTTCCTTCCTGTGGTAAAGGAACGGGAGGACTGCCCCCAAGCTCATTGGAGTCGGTGTTGATGAAAAGAATTTTAAATGTGCCGTTCTCTTTCTCTTCAGTGACGTTATCGTTCGAAGATGAACACTCTGAAGGCAATACTAGGTCAACTGCCGTATCGACCCTTTGACTTTCGCTTGATATGGATTCCGAAGGTTCATTTTCAACGATAGGTGCTTCGACTAACCACAAGGATGGGCCAGCCGGATTTTCAACCAGTGGAGGACTCGGCAAGAGTTTTTGATATCCAGGAGGAATTCGTAACAGTGAAATCAGACGATTATCTAAAACTCTTTTAGCCTCTTCAAGGAAGGGACAACGATGGACGGCGTGATCACATTCACACAACTTACAAGGAAGTTTAGCAATCCTTCTTTGTCCATGTGCTTCACTTTCACTGGTTGACGGTGAGCATTCAACATGATCACCAGAGGTTGATGCTACCAAGTGGTGCAAACGAGGAGGCTAGTCCCTTAAGATCTGAGGGATGTAGGGACAATCTTGGTGATAGTGGTCTCCATTGCAAATGACGGAAGGGGATTTAGGTTTTGACTGTGCGGTGTGTGGATTTTTGCTAGACGATACTAGGTTGTTCCCTTTCAATTTTGGTTCCTTTTTCTCTTTCTGCTTCTTCCTCTTTTCAGTTACTTGACGTTTAGCTTTATCGACTTTGTCAAGTGGAAAGGAAGGAGGAGAAGGAGAATCAGATGAGGTAGAAGGTTGGGAAGTAACTCTAGTGTCGTCTAGTTGCTGGTTAGACTGTTCAGGAATTGTGGGATTCTGAACGACAGAGGTAGAGAAGAGCCAGATTGGCAAGCCAATTGTCAATCCTGGAAGTGACAAAGTGGCCATATGGGGTGGACCAACATCTCCCCAAGATAGGAAGGGACTAGGATTTCCTTCACGGGGAAATCCTTCGTTGGTAGACTCCATTTTCTTAACCTGAAGATCAATGGGGGAATTTGTGACATTATTCTGATTTAAAATAAATTTTTAGACGCTTGGACACAACTTGTTTTTTCAATTTTAAAGAGTCAAGAAAAAACAAAAGATGACTCTAGTCGCCTTTAATTTTTATTGAGCTTGAAGTGACAAGCTCTCAGAGTACCTTTTCCTTTAAGGAGTCTAAAAAGGAGAAAAATGGACTACTCTGGAGATCTAGGCAGAGACGATTACCAAACCAATCGTAAAACTGCACAATACTTTTTACGGTACGTCAGTCAGTCTTCCTGAATGCTGTGTTCAGTGCATTACGATCGATAGGGCGGTAGACATGACTTCCTAAGGATAAAGGATGCAACCTATAGGGGTCTCCCAATATATACGCGATGGTATGTGGGAGCACAAGTCCATACTGGCACTTATCATCTCAGAGTGGAGGAATCACCCAACCAGCATTGAAAGCAACAGTTACCAGGCTTTACGACGCCGGAATACGTCTCTAGCCTAGACCTCAAGATGTTGCGTTAAGTTCCAAAGCGTTGTTAGATTCATTGAGATTTATTTTAAGTTGATCTTGCTTAGCAGTTTGCCTTTCAGGTTCACCACGTGATGTATGTATAATTCCTAAATGCAGTCTCAGATGATAAATAGATGTTTTATCTTCTTTCAGCGATGAAAATCCTAGCTACTAAGGGGAAAAAAGTCAAGCATCTTTTCTTCACAGAGCATAGAGCACACGCTAATATGCACAGTCCTAAATCAAGCCAAGCATTCAAGATGCAAATGCACATGCATGTATTAGTTTTCAGTTTCCTTAATGTGTAAATGACAATAAGAAAACTATGTGAAAAACTGAAATACTTTTAAAGCGACCGTACTCAACAAAATTCTTTTTCAAAATGAAGTGAAAACAAGAGAGGCACTTTGCGATTTTGAAATGGAAATTGCTTTTTGACACTTTAAAACTAGTAAATCAAGTCTTATGCAATGATAAACATATAATCAACTATCTAAAACAATGTGATTGCTTTCTAAAATTGAATATGACAACTATGATACTTTCAGATCTAGAGACGACAGTTTGACTATGTTATTTTTTTGCAAAAGAGAACTAAAACGACGCCTAATACATAAAAAACGTTTATAGTTCTTTGCACTAAGGAGGCGGAATAATGCTAGATAAGGGGGTATTCACAGAAGCACACTGATTACAGACATCAAAAACTCTTGAATAAGACTGAAAACAGTGAGAAAACCCACAGTCGAAGGGTAAAATTAGTCCTCCCTGACCATTGCACCTGTTACACAGTGAACTCAGTATGCAGCGCAATTACTCCATTCGGGAAGTGCGATGCATATAGGCTGCCTTGAAGGAAGGGTGCGATGGTTACAGTGTGAGACTCTAAAAGAGACTTCACTCAAAGTTTGCAGTTTAGTTCAGGTATTTAAGCTGAATAAGTACAGATCAATGTATGTAAAAACACAGGGGTGATTTAAGAGGTTACTAAAGCCACTACTTATGGAAATTAGATTGCTTGCAGATCTATTGTTTAATTTATAAACAAAAACCTGGAGATTGACTGAAGCAACATTGATCTACTTTGCATTTGTATGACAAATGCAGTTCGAAGGCTAGCTGGCTGACTTTAGGCTCCGTCTGTATGTTTATAAAAGAAACAAGGATAGATAGGCTAACAAGTAATCTAGTCGCTCCCCAGCGGAGTCACCATTTTGTTATACGGGAATAGTTTCCACACGGATACTGCTATTCCCACTAAGATGTGTGGCTATCTTAGAAACAAACAATCAAAGTCTACTATTGATTCCTTCTATGAAAATAGATGAGAGGAGAACCAAGAGGGCCAACCTGAGTCTTGCGCTCGATTCCCTCTCCTTCTTGATAGAGTTTTTTTGCTCGCTCTTTGTCTTCTCAGCTTCAAAAGGACCTGTAGAATCACAGCAACATACTACAATGCAAGAAACAAGGATCTAAATTCACAAATAATGTACGATCAGATGTACATTAACCATATACAAGCATATATAAACAAGTACACTAGGATATGGAAGGAAACAAGAATAGCTTTATTCAGATAAAAGTAGCAAGAGGATTACAACCATGACCAGCTCTGACCTACCATCATCCTCTAGCTAAGAAGCCCTTCTTTCACCTCAAGAAAAGCAAAATCACCCAACACTGTGAATGTACACCAGAATACCGACAGCACTTCTCTATAGATTACAAAATTTCCAGCCTCTGGATCTCTGTGATGAGGGATCCATATATAGATGATTACAGAGAGGTGAGTCATCTTTTGGGATCTTGATTAGTGTCTTCTCTATGATAGTTCTTGCTTCCACTTGGAGAATGAATATCTCTTACTCATCCCTGGTCGAAAATGGAGTGGCAAGTGTCAGAGGGGAAGCTTCTAGAAGATTCCATGATCTTCCACCTTGCATTTTGGTCCCTACCATTTGTCCATTCCCAAACATCGCACCCTATAGAGGAGAAAAATAGTATGCATGTCACCCTATACATTGGGAAGGTGATATGCATCGCACCCTCTGCATGGAGCTTTCATTATGGTCCAATTTTGACCATTTATGAGCAGTTTTCAGTGGAGAACTTCTGGGAGATGATGTAATTAGTTGACCTTGTTCCTTTAAATAGTGAAGCAACCTTTTTAGGGACTTCAGAGCCCTCAGTTCATGGACATTTGTGATTTGGGTTGAAGTGCCCAAAAATGTCTATAACAAAGAACAAGGTCTTCACAACCCATAATAACTGAAAATTTCTCTATATATAATTTCCTATGGTTATTCCCTTGAGGATGGTAGTCTTTTCATGTGATGAGTCCACCTTTCTCATAGCCTCAACTAATTATTGCTCATGTTTCTCCCATGGTAGCATACTTCCTTGAAATTTCCAATTGTTGGGCAGTCTTGTTCTAGTTCTCTGGTCAAAATCCGAGTTGAATGCTGCAACCAACCTTTCCAGCTCATTTACACATTCCCCAACCTTATTCCTTGTTGCCTTTTTCTGGATATTTAGGAAATTTTCATAATTGCACATGCCTTGTCAATGATGTCCATTTCCCTCAACTCATCAACTGAATTCTTATTAAGGTACTTGATAAATTTCTCAGCAATTTTGGCATTCTTAGGATCCTCCTCTTTGGATGACAGGATAGAGAATTCAATGGTCTTTATTGTAACTTTTTTTTTTGCAACTAATTTTAGGTGTTCCCATATCTTGTTTATCTCAGAGATGATATCATCCTAGATTAGTTGCCTAGATTCAACGAGGGACATGTTTCCTTTCAATATATTTTTTAGTCCTTTATTCTCATGTTGTGCCACCTGATACTTGTTGTTAATTTGTTCCACATTTTCCTAGGTGGACTTGAACTATTTCTGCTTGTTTTCCAGCATGTACATGGTGTTTTCCAAGTCAATCTGAATCGTCTTAAGCTCACTCTCTGATAGTTGCAGAACTGTGAGAGCCTTGGTTAACTACTTAGTGGGGTTTTGTGGGTTGGCTGTAACAACCACAAAATAAATGTGAGAATCAATCCTTTGTTGTAGTTTTGTTACCTTCAATTTGAGGGGTACCACCTCCTTATTTATTTCTATCAATTCCTTGGCTAGGATTTCATTCTTATTTTCCACCTAATCCAACTCTTTAGTTTTTACATGATCTGTAGTTGGAATTTTAAGTTGTTACCTCAATGACTCAATCTATGATTTTGAGCCTTTAGTGATAACATCTATGGAAACTTTATCATTTGGGTCCGTCCCCATTTTGATAATTAGCTCCTCATAGTTTTCATTTTGCAGATGGGGGGCTCTCAAAAGGGCCTTTTCCTTATTTATTTTAGTAGCTTCCTTCTCCAATAGCTTCTTGTCCTTGATGAATACCAATATTCCCTTGATTACTCACTATAAATCATATCTCCTACCTGCCTGTGAAAATTGATTTTGTCCTATAAGGGGACACTAGTCATATCCAAAGACAAGTCCATTATTTTGAATTATGGCCTAGAGGGGAGGGACTACACTGAAGGGTGATACAAGAAAAGATTCATATGATTTATTTCCAGGTCCACGGTAGCTAAGGGCCTAGTTGGATATGGCACTGAATGGGAGGCTACCTGTGATAACATTTAATCTTTGAATTTCTTGTTCCTCTCCTATGTTATTTTCCCTTCCTCCCATTTTTGGCGTGTTGTTGATGTGCTTCCAATTGGACCTAGGATTTCTACCTCAGTTGAACTGGAGGTGGAAATTTGTTGTGAATCCTCTAATTGCACCTAGAAGCCTAGTTGGTCTAGGTTCTTCTTAGTCATTTTGACCTCAATATCCTCCTCATTATGCTCCTAGAGTTTTTCTTTCTTAGTTGAGGATGCGTCCTCCATCACGGTATCTCGTGTCTCATCAATACTCCTCTTTTGAGTTTTTTCCTTTATGCTTGGTGTCTTGACTTCCATCTCTGTATTGATGGGCCATGAATCAAAATTAGCCTTCCATTCTAATTCAGGTTTTTATTAATGTTCATAGGAAGTGGCATTAATCTCTTTCCTTCTACTTTATATAATACCATGAGGATCATAATGCCACATGTCTCCTATTTCAAAGTTCAATTCCTTTAACATAATTTCAACCTACTAGAAATATCGTCTAGAGTTCACAAGAAAGGGACCTATAGTCATTGGAAACTTGAACATATAACCCGTTTTGGTAGGGACAAAATGGATTTGTTCTATATTTAGGCTCCGAACTTCCTCCCTTACCAGCTTCCTGTGTTTATGCCCATGAGGATTTTTGCTTTAGAATTCATCTGGAAGAGCCTAGTCACCCACCCTAGCATACTTGCTAAGTTGAAGAATCTGTCTCTGTTGGGGAAAGACTCTAGGAGGGGAGACTTTGTTAATAATTTTATAGACAATGGCCATGAAAGTAGAAATAAATTGTGAAAACCCCTCATTGTTGGGTTTCTTCTTCAGAGAATTAATCCATTCAACCAAATATTTTCTTTCCTTATTGGAATCTACAATGCTAAGGCCTATGTAATCAAATTCCTCCACATGAGTGGAAAAAAGTAGATAAACCAATATGGAGTAGTATCTGAAGTAGGAGGTGAGGTAATATTGGTTATAATGGAACTTAATAGCCTCAACCAGAAAAGAGGGAATTTCAAGGAAAATATCTATTTTAATCATCTTGTGTAAGAGCCCTAAAGATTCTTTGGAGAAATTTGTTGTCTCATCCTCACTAAATGGTAGTAGTATAATAGCCAAAATGGGTTGCACAGTTTTTGGAAACAAGCAAATGGGAAAAGTTTTTGAATTGGTAGGAAATTATGTATTTGGAGCCAGAATTAGTTGGAGAAATACTTGTTTCTCTCCATCTGAGAGCCTCTTGTAATAATAGAAAAGTCTTGTATCTGTAAATTTCTCCAAATTTTTGGATTTTTGATAAACAAATGCATTATGTATCAATTCTTGGATGGCTTCCATAATTTTCTCCCTAGTGGACAATTCTTCTCTTTGATGTAGGTGGCCATAAGCCAAGATACGAACTCTTGGAAAGGGTATAACATTGGGGTAACTAGGTGGTACAGTCCTGACTCAATGAATCGAAAGGGATCTTCCTTTTTCGGGTATTGACCACACAAGTCGAAATGAAGGTCTGACAGGTTCAGAGGCAAAAAAGAGTTGTGAATTTTTTACTTTGTGTCCATGAAGGGTTCCATGTGGCCCAAGGGTTTTGGCTATTGTGGTTTTGGGTTTCTGGCAAGTCTTTCTTTAATTTAAGCATGGTGACAATGATGCAAGGGCAAAAAACAATGGATTAATTGGTAACTAGAGGAAACTAGACATTATGGGTGCAAGGATGTCCTATGCTAGTTAACAGTCAGGCAGATGATGTCGTGACCAAGCAGAGAAACAAGAAATAAAAATATTTGAAATATGCAAATTTGAGTTACAATAGTCGATTTACGAAGGTTTATAGGTGGGAAAATGATGAGGTGATGTGGAGGAGGTACATGGAAAAGTCAGATAGGATGGAAATCAAGGAAAGAGTGAATTGTATTGAATAGTTTCACATTCACCTGCCACGCTCACCAGGCAGTGGTCCAAACTACTAAGGTGGTCACCAGACTGGCCTGACAAGTGGCAAGCCTATCTATCCTCCTCTAGTGGGGTGCTTGGGTAGATTTGGAGGCGAAGATCGACCCCCTAGAATCCATCATAGTTGTCGATTTGCAAAGTACACTTTATTGACTTTGAATTTCCAAGGGAAACTACTGGTTTATTTTCCCCACTTATTACCCCGCGAGAGCTTCTTTGGGGTGAGACCACTCCGAGATGGATGGGGATCCACCCGATAAGTGGTCACAGTTTAAACCTTTAAATTTAAAAGTCAGGGGAGGCCCACATTCCATCGTCTTTTGTGCTTTCCCTTCTTTTTCTTTCTCCTCCACTTTTACCTAGAATTCCAAATACCCTTTGAGCTGATAAACCAAAATCCTGTGCAATACAGAAATTTTAGGAAAAACAGAGGGGGGTACAACACTCATTATTGATGATATTCTAGGTAAAAATATGTTCTTCATTCTTCTAGGGTTTGTTAGGTCTTAGGATTTATTGTCCTTATTCAATGGAGTCAACATCATGTTTATAAGACCCTTTCGAGTAATTTGTAATCGTAGAAATAATTATGTTTTAGTGTAGAAAGTCATGGAATCTCGAAGAGTACAAGTGAGCCCTGAGATCATCAAGTCGACCTAAAGGAGGGAATTTAACCCCTTAAGAAGGCTATATAAAGGAGAGATTAAACTTCATTTGAGACACACACAATCACAAGTTCATTCTATGAAGAAAGATTTTGATCTGTAGCTCGAAAGCAAGAAGAAGAAAAGTGAAAGTCAAGGAGAAGTTAGAAGGACAAATTGTATTGTCTCTTGCCTTTATCTCTCTCACACTTGTGAAATTCCAGGGTTTTTGGGCTACAAGAAGAGGCCAAAGTTGTAGGTCTGAGTTGCAAGAGGACGAAGTGCAACATCTTGTGGTTAGAAGGAAGGATAATTGATCTAGAACTCGTTGACCTTAGGAGGAGCTATTTTTCTCTAAGAGGGTCTCAAGAGGAGGCCCTTCTAAGCTACAAGACAAAAATTGCAGGGTCAAAGTTACAAGTTGAGTAACAGTGTTGTAGCTGGCAGGTTGAAGTTGCAGGTCGAGTAGCAATGATGTAATGAGTAGGTTGAAGATGAAAGATGCAACAATTTGGTGCATAATCAAGGAAGGAATTGAGAAAGGGCTGACTTGGTACTGGGAGAAGAACTTAGTCTAGGGATTGTGTCTTTGTATTTAATTTCAAGAAAATTCTAAGAGAATATTTTTCAAGTTTACCCTTGGAGGGATTTTTCCATGGCTGAGAGGCTATATTTTTTTCCTCTTTTTTTTGCTATTATTTTTCTTGATATTGTTTGCTGAAAGATCTAACTAAAGAAGTAAAGAAGATAACTAAAGATTCACAAGCACTATCAAGGTTAAGGAAAATAAAATATAATAGCTACCACTTTAAATTTTCCAACTTATCACTCCCACGAAACAATATTATTGTCTATTTCTTTTCAAACTGCTAAAATTTATTTTTCCTTACCCTCCTCACAAGGAATTTGAAGATCTAAAATCTACCCTCATTCGAGGAGAGCATGTATTCATTTGATTCATTGTCTTCCTAGTTTGAAGAAGAGGAGTCCTCCTCTATAGGGGGCGGGTTTCATGGCTTCCAAGCCTTAGATTTAGTCTTCCATTTTTCCATGGGGGCTTCACTAGGGGAGCAATACCATGCCACATTGATTCATATTGGGGGGTATTTATTGAGGAAAAATGGACATAATATAATGGGGGATATATAGGGGGTAGAGGGTTTTTATATTGGCAGGTATAAAAAATGGAGCCTAAAGTTAATGATAAAATATAAAGGGGTATAAAAAAATTTGATGAAAACATGGATACCTACAATATCTAGTGAAAGTCGGGGTTTTTAAATTGGGAAGATATATTGGATTCATATTGGTACGGGGTTAAATAATGTGATTTTTAATGGTATTTTCCAATATGTAGTCAAATTAAGGGTATTGTTTAATATGTCAAGAATGCACATGATATGTCATAGGTTCATTGAGTGAATCCCCTGTGCGTTTTACTTGCTTTGAGTGTAGGAATTTTTTAGGTGTCCTGTTTGATGGTAGAGGTGACAGCGAAATGCCATGTTCTCATAGTCAAGGAGATGGACCTAGTGGAAATCACCTACTTTCAGGTGGATTTTTTAGGCAAGCCTTTACTGATGCCAAGTTCTACACAAATCCTACCGTAAGAATAAACTCCACTTTGGGCTCACGTAGGATTTATGGCTAGGAAGCGACCCACGAATTTTTTAATGCTTGTAAACATGGAATCATGCCATAGATGAGCTAACACGTTTGGAAGCCAAACCCAAATGGGGATCTTCATGATTACTGTGAAAGAGGGGTCAAATTCTAGGAACCAAGGGGTCATGAACAACCCCACTTTTCCACATAACCATAGTCCCTTCAAAAAAACACTCTGATAATCTTCTTGGCAAGCAAACAAAACTATGGAGAAGCCCTTAGAACATAAAAATATTTTGCATAATTTGGTCAAATTAGAGTGGATCATTCATAAATCTTCATTTTTTGAGGCCACAACCCATTAAACTGACATATCAAGTCATTCTATGCCATTAGCTGATAAATATATTCCAAATTTAGAAGGGAAATGTGAACATAGGGAATATCCTCATATTTTTCCACTATAAACAGACTAGGAATAGCCTAAGAAGGGGCCACTTTGCGTAAAGGATGGGCTGATTTGGAGGAACAACACCCTGGGGAGCTTGAGTATGAATTGCATCCTTGTATGAGAAAGATGGAAGGAGGAGGGTTTCCACAAGGCACCCCCTCACAAGCGAAGAGTCAAGATCATAGTGGAATCCTTGCAAATATTATAATCAGAAATGGAAATAGGATCTTCTAATCATTTACCTTAAAAAAGGAGGGGCTAAACCCCTTAGGGAAACTCAAATTTGAGCTCCAATGAGATTTTGAGGTCCCTTATTAGATCCGTAGATCACACTTAGAAAAGAAGAGAATGTATAGACAACATTTTGATTAAGATATGGAAGGGTTTGAGGTCTATAGGATTTTTTCTTGTAATATCATCCTCTGAACCCAAAGGAACAATGTTGGGTGTCAAGCCTGATAGTAAATTTCTATGAACTTTGTTGCATCCATAGTCCCTGCAAATATACCCCAAACCCTCACAACCATACTTGGGTTGCTCCCCAGTTCTATCCTCGGGGACAGTGGGGAGAGTCATCATATCATTTGTAGTGAACCATTTATTCTCTATAAAACCCTTAGTCCTCCCAACAGGTCTTCTAAACTACAACTTTGTTAGGCTCAAATTTTGGCTCTTTTTCTTCTTAGCTTTGGTCATGACTGACTCTATGAGGGAGGGAAAATTATCTTCATCCCTTTTGGAATCAACAGTAGTGAGGCATTGCTCAACCTCCTTCCGCTCCATGTCATCTGCCCATGCCCCCACACCACTACTCAAAGCCTTCATTTTAACAACTTCTGTATGAAGCAAACACAAACACCGAATTGCCATAAGGAACAAATTTGCATGGAGGGATCATAAACATTGGTCCTTGCTCATCATTTTTGAACATACTCATAAATTCTTCCTCCGTAAAGCACCTAATTTGAAGTATTTTACCATTACGACAAAAACCTATTTTAAATTGAATGGAATAATTTATATATTGATCATTGACAAATCACATCAATACTGTTGGGTTGTGTTATATTCTTTCCACATAGTTAATAGGAGGTTTGAGGGGTATCTGTAACCCTACTTTATGGGGTCCAGGGTAGCGCCCCGGAAAATTTTGGTTTTGGACTCTATGTTAGGTTGGGCGGACCCACCTATGGTTTTGTGCATGATTTTCACAAATGTTTTTTGGACGCGATGGTTTTCATTCCATGGTATTGGATGCTTCGGCATGTATAAATATGTATTGTAACATTGAA
>APFE031162184.1:16081-31133 GCA_000404065.3 Pinus taeda | reverse complement strand
GCTCCATCCAGCAGAGAATTGGTGAGCATGCAGCGGACCTGAGGCATGGTAGAATAAAGTCCTCAGCTCTAGCAGAGCATGTGGACAAAACTAAGCATCATGTCTGCATTGAAGATGCCAGTGTCATTGCCAGGGTGGACCGGTTTCATCATCGCAAGTTAAGGGAAGCTATCGAAATTGAGCGTAGACCCATCAATCTAAACAGAGATGATGGGTGGAAGGTTAGTAGAAATTGGATCCCTGCGTTGTCTTCTTAAGTTTTCTTCCCCCCCCCTCGGTTCTTCCAGGTTCCTTCTTAGGGTGGGTGTGTTTTTGTTCTTGTGAGTCTGGTTTTCGCTTATCGTTGGCAGCATTGTTCTTTGGAGGATTATCCTCCTCTTGAAGCAGTTTCTCATTTTTATGTAGCTTTTATTAAAATTGAGCTAAAAATTTTTCATTAATTATTACTTATATTATTTGAAGCAAATAACCTAGCAATTAACAGTCATTTATAGCTTCTATATTACTAAGTAATATCCCCCTCATCAATTCATTTTTAATCTCTTTTAATAGTTGATTAATTAGTAATATAACCATGACATAGTATGGTTATTTAGGGCTTTTATTGACTAATTTAAATATATTAATTAATTAATAATATTATTATTTTTATACATAAATCAGTAAAAATTAATCTATTTATAATACCAAATTAATCTGGGATTACCCTAATTTAACTTTTTTCTTAAAATCAATACATATAACCCCTCTTAGTTTCTATTTAGGACATGTATATATTAATATAAATTAATTAACTAATTATTTTTATAGTATTGATTATATATATTATTATTTGATACTTATAATCGTATAATGCATTACTATTTTAATAAATTAATTACAATTAAGATAACAATCATAACTAATAGGGCTCTATACATATATATTTAGGTTAGATTTAATGAATTAATTAGATAAATATTAACATATAAATATATATATATAATTTTACGGATAATGAGGTTTTATCTGAAATTAAATAAATGGATTATTTATACCAGATTAACCTATCTCTGAATTCAATAATATTTTAATATTAAGGAAGTTTGACTGAGGTTCTTGAATGATTAAGTAGCCGTTAGAGTTTTTTAGCCGTTGGAGTCTCTACGTGGACTATTTATAGCGCTGAGCTAGATCTGTATTTTCAACTTGTCCTGACGATGAACCACATTGGTTGGTTCGAAACGCGTTGGCAGAAATCTTTCTTATGTGATTTACGCAGAAGCTCTCCTTATAATTATCTTATTTTATTAAATGTTAATTTTTATTTAACTTTCCATTTTAATTTTAATTTTTAAAATTAATTTCATTAATTCAAATCAATTTAATTAATCAAAACAATTTTATTTATTTATTTAATTGATTTTAATTAAATTAATTAAATTGATTTAATTTAACTATTTTAACTTGATTAATGTAATTTAATTAAATTAATTAATTAATTAATTAAATTAATAATACTTGAAATTATATTATTTATATAAATAAAATTAAATTAAAATTAATTTATGAAAATGAATTAATTAAATTGATTTATTAATTAATTTAATTAAAATTAAATTAAATTAATTAATTAATTGCTTAATTTAATTTAATTGATTAATGTAATTTGGCAGAAGGAAATGGCTCTTAGTCTGACCTGCGTCGGCCAAACCACCAGAGACTCCACAAGCGAGAAGCTGGAACACGCACGACCTGCATCAGTTATCTTCGGTGCGCCGAGAGCAGGGCTTTTATGTTATCTGCAGAAGTCAGGGTTTACAAGAAGAACGGAGCTGCGCTATTGGCCAAATCTGTTGAATACGGTGCTTCCTCAGGCGGAGAAGACAGCTGGTAAACCCTTGATCAGCATAAATGAGCTGGATATGCTTACGAATCGAGCACGCTCTCAGGACGAAAAATTGCCGACCCTGCCAAAGGTATGAAGAAATAATCCAGCTTTTTGCATATCAAAACGCAGATCTGTATTATTATGTTGCCGTTCTTGACATCCACCGGTTCAAACATCCACCATTGAGCCCCGACCGGGCAACATATCCACAGATCCGCGGCAATGAGCATAGATCGAGTCTTGGGCTCGTAGATCCAGACCTTCTAAGGGAAGAACGACCCTATTTATGGTCAGATCCGGAAGCTCGCTCACCGAACAGGCTGTTTTGAAGTGAGTATAAGGTGCAGAGCAGAGTCATAGGGATAGATCTGCTAAAAATAAGATCTGGAACCCTGGTAAGAGATCACAGTTTCCAAGTATTTGTAAAAAACCCGGATGGAAAAGACACAGACCTCTTGGAGAAGGAAATCTCTGGAATCGAAGGAAACAAGAATGCAGAACCGAAGAAGACAGCCAGAGTGCTGACAGATCGAGAGGCTACTTTATCAGGGAAGGAAATCCTCTAGACTGAATCCCGACCCCAAATCGCTAGTCCAAAATCTGCCGAGACAGAACCCAATCGTTTTCAAATCCTTGTCAAAACGCCCATGGGGAATTCAACCTTGATTTGGACTCATGCCACAGATAGGGCAATAGATTTGAAAAATAACATAGCTAACCAGATTGGCTATCCGGCAGGCGAGCAAAACCTAGTAACAGGGGGCAGATCGCTACAGGATCACAGATCCTTGAAGGAGTACAACATCAAATCAAGATCTATAATCATTCTCAATATGAGACTACGAGGAGGTGCAACAACCAGCAAAACAACAGCAGGAGGCAGTGGGTCCAAATCGAATCACAACCCAGCTCAGCACCAGCAATACAGAAGTGAAGGAGCGTCCTACAAGCATATATTACAAAGTAGGAAAGCTCCTCCGACAGTCCCAAAGCAGGCCGGAGCAGAACCAAGTCCATACATAGTGGAACAAACACAGCACACACCAGAACTAACAATCGATATAGCAGAAGCAGAGAAGGTATGTGACAACTATGGGAAGCAAGCCATCATCTGCCGTTTTAACGGGTTTTGGCCCAAACCCTTGGATCTATTTCATTGGATACTCACAAATTTGTCTCTAGACTGTGAGATCCACCTCTATTCAAAAGGATTTTTCATAGTAAAATTTCAGTCGCCAGAAATCAGAGAGCTCGTGATTCAGCAAGGACCGTGGTTTTGGGGCTCTTTGGGTCTCTTTATTACCCCATGGTTCCCGGAGTTCGACGCAAACACTTTTGTTGTATCTCGGATGCTTGTATGGGTACGTCTTCATAACCTCCCTATCCATTTCTGGGACCAGAAGATACTTGCATGTATAGGCAACTCCATAGGCAGATTCATCAAAATGGATACACAAAGAATTGAAGAAAGAATTTTTACTTTCACACGCATATGTGTGGAAGTAGATCTTAGTAAAGGTTTACTGGGAAACATTAAACTGAAACACAAAGACCGTAGCTGGTTGTAGTCATTAGATTATGAAAATACAACTTTCAGGTGCAGAATATGTCAGCAAACTGGACATCTGCAAAATGCATGTCCAGAATACAAAAAGAATAGCCGCAGAAAGAAGAAAACAGGTAATCATAAAAAAGGATGGAAATTCTCCTATACAGAATCAGATGAGGAGGAAGAACCAATCCAAAATGAAAGCAACCAAACAGAAACTCAGAAGACACCCCCACAAGAACCTATGGAATCACAATCGGGAAAGAACTCAATTTCAATGGAAACCAGTGGAACCAAAAGGCAACACTCTCCAGACGCCTCTGATTCAGACAAGGAAAATCCTCGACCTGACGAAGAAAATACACTTTAACTTGTTCCCATAATTCCATCCCAAGGAGAATGGCAAAAAGTTGAGAAGAAAAAGGGGAGAAAGACATGATTTCTCTCAATTCTCTTATTTGTTCTCGCTGAGGTCTTTTCTCATAATTCTTGGTTTTTATTTTTTAAGCTCTCCAACTGGACGGGCACTGGCCTGAGCATTCCTCATATGAGGAGGCCATGTATCTGTTTTAGTGGGTTTCCTTACATGTTTAGTTGGACGGGACTAAGTTTCCACATCTAGCGAGCTCTATGATCCGCAAATTATAGAGCAAATTGAATGCTGCGACGTATACTTGTAACTTTTTATCTTGGTAATAAAAAGTTCGATTTTTTCTTTTGGAAAAAAATTTGATTAATGTAATTTAATTAGATTGATTTAATTAAATTAAAATAAATTAATTTTACTAACCTTGTTAATTTTTCCTTACTTTATTAAATGTTAAATTTTATTTAGCTTTCAATTTTAATTTTTAATTTTTATTTAAAATTAATTCAAATCAATTTTATTAATTAAAACAAATCTATTTATTTATTTAATTTATTTTAATTAAATTAAATTAATTTAACTATTTTAATTGATTAATGTAATTTAATTAGATTAATTTAATTAAAATTAAATTAATTAATTAATTAAAATAAAAATAAATAAAATAAATTATTAAATAAAATAAAATAATTTTATTAAAATAAAATAATTTATTAATCAATTAAATTAAAAATTAAATTAAATTAATTAATTGCTTAATTTTAATTTAATTGATTAATGTAATTTAATTAGATTGATAAAATTAAATAAAATTAATTTATTAATTTTACTAACTTTGTTAATTTCGAACACCTATGATACTACGCTTCTAAAGGCTTCGAGGGATTTATTTGTCTAATCAGGGGAAGCCAATTTCCACTAATCTCACTCCCATTGTCCCTGTTGGGGTTCTGAGGAAATTTCATAATTTCGATGGTCTCTCTGATTTTCCCTTTTTGATGATTATCCTCTCTAGCAATTATTTTCGAATCTTCTAGACACACATGATGTTTGGTTTTGGATGAATGTTCCGCAAGGGCTGATGCACGGGATCTCCAATTCTTTATATCAGCTTCGTGCTCTTTAAGTCTTATTCTTAGAGACCGACCTGTTTCCCCAATATAACTCTTGCCACAGGAGCAATCAATCTTGTACACACCCTTGAGCTCTTGATGATCAATGTTATCCTTGACTAACCTCATCATTTGCCTTATTGTTCCACATGTTGTAAATTGAGTGTTTATGTTGTTCTTTCTTAAAATTTTTGCAATCTTATCCGTAATCCATTGGATGAATGGAAGGTATACTTTCCCGCCATTTTCTTTTTCTTTTTTGTTTTCAGGAGGATTCCTAGAGAGCATCTTATCCTGCGCTCTTCTTATAGCTTTTTTAATACTAAACTCTTTGTATCCTAGGTTTTTGAAGACCGAGGTTAAATGTTCAATCTCCTCATTTAGGTGATCAGGGTCAGAAATCCTAAGAGCCCTAACAGCTAGAGTGTTTAAGACCGTGAGATGCCTTACCTAAGGAATGTGACCATACCACATTTCATAAGGAGTCTTATTTCTGGGAGCATGAGAAGGACATTTGTTTTCACATATAATACATATAGGAACACATCAACCAAAGACATCAACTTGAAAAACATCATGGAACAAACCATATTTAAGATAGTCACATTCATTCTTTAAGCTACACCATTTTGCTGAGAGTTGTATGGAATTGTGGTTTGGTGTTGAATCCCATGTTGGCGAAGATAGCTTTCAAATTAATTAGAGGTATATTCTCTTCCATTATGAGTATGAAGAGTTCCAATATGTGATTGTGCTTCATTTTGAATCCATACATGAAAATTTCTAAAATTTTCAAAAACTTAAGATCTATCTTTTGACAAGTACACCCAACACATCCTAGTGTAGTCATCAATAAAACTCATCATATATTTATTTCCAATAGAAGATAAAATAGGCATGGGGCCACATAATTAGAATGAATTAGTTCAAATTTTACATCCTCTAAAATTAGAACCGCAAAAAGGTTGTTTTCTATGCTTTCCAAGGATACAAGCATCATATTGCTTCAATTTTCTAGGAATAGTAGGAAAACTAGAAACACCATCCTTTTTTAATAAACAAAGGATGTCATAATTAATATGTCCAAATCTAACATGCCATAGAAAGGTTAGATGGAAACATACCTTCATCATGATGGTAGAGGTATGCATAATTTTTTGCATGAGCATATGTCACTTTCGGCTTAAACCATCTTTCATCCTCCACTCCAATCATGACAACCATGTTGTCAAATGTATTCCTTGTTTCTACTTTACCATTGAAGATATCAAATAGAGTGGCCAAGAAATCAAACCTGTATAAGGGAAAATATATTTTTTCTCATCTCTGGAAGCTACAATACATCATGAAGTAGAAAATTAGGACATCCAGGCAATTTAAGCCTCATGATGCCAAGTCCTAAAGGTTTGAGACTTGATTTATCTGTAAACTACATTGTTCCATCTGCATTGTCATTGAAGTATTAAAAGAATTCTCTCCAAAATATCATGTGGCATGTTTCACTTGTGTTAAGCAACCATGCATATCTCCAAGAAGCAAATGAAGTGTGAAACAAATCTTCATTTACTCCAATATTACAATGGGAAACAATATAATGAGTGAATTTAGGTGCTTTATCTTTTTTGAATATGGTGTTTTACTTTTGTCTTATTTTTTGTTTTGTTTATCTTTGATCTTCTCTGAGGGGATTCTGCGTGTTGATGCATCATTTCCATCCTTGCCTCAACAAATGCAATGAAGATGAGATATTTCTCCTTGATGGTTTTAACCCCGCTTCCTATGGAATTATTTCTTCCACATCCTCTTTTAATACCACTTCCTCTAGGGAAATCATGTGATTGATTCTTCCCTTTTTGAGAAAGGCACACTATTTTTTTAGAGGACGAAGTTGTTATCTTCCTCTTTCCAAAGGATTTCTCTTAATTTGTAACTTTCTCCACCCAAGAGTCAAATGTAATGGACTTGAGTTGGTCACTAGCTTGTACAGATTCAAGAAAGTGAGAGTATGTAGGGTAGAGGGCCTTGATGAACATTTTTATATGAATGCCTATCTTCATTCTAGTGGCATCTATGTTATGCATGACTACTTTTATTCCAAAAGATAGAGTCAAGGGGTGATCATCTTCAACTTAAGGTTGAAGTTTTTGACCATCAGGTGTACAAGCTCTAATTTTTGGTACGAGTCATAAAAATCAATTAAATTCTTTAATGCACCATAAGAATATGTAATGGAAACAATATGATGACTCACCTCTTCACTTACTCATGTAGCGATTAAGGCATTTACTTTGTTGTCCTTAATGTTCCATATGTCTAGTTCCTTATTTGATGTAGGCATGGTAAGTGTATTGTCCTCCTCTCCTTTTCTAGTGGTAGATTCTCCTTCACAGATGCCATTCCAAAAATCATTAAAGAAGCAGGTGTGCTTTATCTTTCTAGACCATTCTTTGTAGTTCTCCTTGCCAGTCAACACTACACCAACAATGGAGATGAGGGAATGCATCTTCATGAATAATTATATAAGTTGAGGTTTGTATAAACAAGATCTTTGCACTAATAATATCTTTAGTGGAAATGATATTTCTATAGCCAACGAGTAAATTTACTTTAATTTTAAACTTTTGTTATTATTTATCTTATGAGGACAAAGTTAGAAGGCCAAATTTGCAAAAAATAAACTAGTTGCAAAAGAAGAATGTTGAACAAATAATTACATGGGCCTTTGGTTTCAGTGAGTGCTTGAAATTATACTTTCCCTCATACAAAGACTATAAAACAATTTTAAACCGCACATTAAATAATTAAAACCTATGCCAAAATGAGGTGCATTTCAATAGTTTCTGGGTTTTGATTCCATCCACAATAAAAATATGAAAGATTTAGAGAGAAAAGTGATAATGTACAAAGGACATGTAACATAGGTCTAACCCCATTGATAACATGTTCTGGTTCCAAATATGAACTTATTGTTATAGTTCCCGACATATACAAAATGTCACATCAAAAAAATCATTGACACACAATCGAACAAAACTCCGAGGAGGTTATGCTATGGGATTCAAAAACAAAAATATATACTTTTAGGGTTGCTATATCTTTAGAGTGCCCAAACCATCGAAATCCATCTTTGCATCCAACATCCACTTATGTATTTCCCACTCGTTCCTAGTGTCATTCTAAAATGGGAAGGAGGAGAGACTGCAAAGACTATGAATGAGCATGTAGGTCAAACAACCCAAGGAGAAAAGCATGTTCAACTAGGAAATGCACTAGACCCAACACACCCAGAATGGATTTCTGCCTGGAATATTGTAGACAAAGTAGCAATGCATATCCGAATTAAGAACCTAACTAAGGATCCCATCAACCACATTAGAAAGAGAAACATATAGCACTAGGAGTAATGGACATGGGAGGAGTAGAATGCAACAAACAAGTTTGAGCGACAAGTATGAAAGAATCTTAGGAGAATGTAGAGATAAATGGTCCACTGACAGAGTGTGAACAAAAGACCAAGGGGCAAGCAGAGCATGAGCAAGAGACCAAATAATGTGGAGTTAGGAATAGATGATTGGCTTTGATACCATGTCAAACTAGAATGTATAACTCTACACTTGATCCTTTCTATTAATGTGCAAATGAATTTATACATCCTAATGACTCTTTGGTTCATTATCCAAGAGTCTAATCATCTTCAAGTTATCCTACTTATTTACAATTTTATTTACAAGGACACAAATCTTAAAGGATTATGTCCAACAAAAAGTTTAACTATGCAAATCCATATGCATATTAAGTAATGTTTACATAAATTTTAGGGGTAAATACGGGTAAGAAACCTTGTTTTCTTAAGTGAATGCCATAATCCATTATAGGAGCAAATTTTTATTTAATGCGTTACTAAGAGTACTTATACGCATCTAATCACATTCATGGATTTTCCATACATGAAGAAAGGAATTCTATGCAAGAATTTCTCTTCGTTGATTTGATTACTTCCCTACTACCCTCTCTAATGTTTAATGCAAATTCTCCTAGTTTTGATGCAGGAAGTGCAAAACCTTGAATTCGATGGAATGTCCAAAGTTTATCAAAGGAAAACTATTTGATTTTTGTCGATAATCAATGGATGTGGAATTCGTTGATGACATGGGAAATTGGGGAATAACTTAAAGGTTGCTAAATATAAAAGTATTAAATTTCATTGATTGTTGATAATGTCATCAACGATTGATAAGTTGGATGAAGTATTCAAAAGGTAAAAGTATTAATTTCCATTGATGGTTGATGAGTTCATTGGCTACTGCAAAAAGGTTTGGAGTTTACCTCATCGATAATCATTTTTTTTGTAGTTTGACATCATTGGAGTTTTACTTGATTGGAGTTTTATATCATCGATGATTGTGGACATATTTTGGGTTTCACTATGGGCAGACTGTGGCTTTTATTTATGGTTGATGAAGCCATCCAAGCTTTCGAAATTAGCATGTGAATTATGTTCACAAGTGAGTTTTATTTGCAATTTTGTTTAATAAGGGTGAAATATATTCATGTGGAAATAATGGATTGTGGTTTTATTTCAAATCCCATTTATGTAAATAAAATCAATTAGAGCTAGCAAATGACATGGTATGGATGGATGACATTGGTGTTAACTCAACACCACCACTTGGTGTGACACATGGACTGGGGTGTGACGTCATATTTCATGTGGTAGTTGCTTACTAATGTTGACATGGAGCCAAGGGAGAAAATCTTCAAATGACCATATCTCAATGATCCACACCCAAATTGTAATAAATTTTACATTAACAGAAAGATCTCAACGAGTAGCAAGTGATAATGATCTCAAAAAAGAGATTCGAGTTGAATAAAAAGAAAGAAAAAATTTGATACCTCATATCCTCAGTAAGGTACATAGAGGGTTGGCTATGTTACATTATAGTTCTAGAAATATAATGTTTACTAAAAATAGAAATCAATACATTGACATAACAAAGTCTACTATAGTATAGTATAAATACTATATACCAATTTTAGCACATGGTATGAATTGTCTTGGATTGACCTCCAATTTGTTTGAAATAACATTTAAAATATAGCATTAATTAAATATGTTGTAGTTTGAAATATTTTATATATTTCTAAACATATATTATTATCGCTCACAACTTATGTTTCTTGCAGATTTAGTTTAAACCTATAATACACTCATATCCATGTTTCCTATGCTACCTCATTACAAAAAAATGTGCAACATAAACTTTAACATAATTTATTCATAATAATTATTCATTTCAATTAATAAAGATATATTATTTAATTAATATAACTTTTTATATTTAATAAAATAACAATATTAACTAAAAATTTAAAAAATAATTTAATAGTACTAACAAAATTATTATGTTTTTTTTTTTGTTGTTGTAGAAGTGAAGAAATATTGTTATTTACTTATACACCATATCTTTATATTCCATATGAAAGAATATACATGTTATTTATTTTAATGAATAAAATATACTATATTTAATCAATAATAACTATTAATTTAAAATAATAATATATAAATAAATTTAAACAATAACAACAAAATTATTATAATTTTTCTCATTGAAGAAATATTTTTATATTCCATATGATGAATATACATGTTTAGGTCCCTCTCAAACAATAAGCCCCAGAGCCATTACAAGAATACACTCATTATGAGCTCAACAATCACATGTAGGAATTGGACCTAGGTGGGGAGAATAATAATATTTGTACCATTCACGAGCTAAATCCAATTAACCAATAATATTATATTGGTTCACTACAAGGGAAACCAAACCAGTAGAATAGCAAGAGTTTTTGACAAAACAAACTATTAAACTTAAAAGCAAAACTCATAAGATAGTCTAGTCCTAGCCTATCTACCTTGTTAATATTACATACACTAGTAGTCATAGCTAAAATTGCATGTTGATGTTGGTATAAAGTAGCATAAAAATAAGTTTTAAGGCCATTTACTTAGATGGTGAGTCAACCTGTCTGGTATCAAGATGAGCCTCTCTTCATCTGAGATTGAGAACTCTAAATCTGTCAACTTTTTGTCCATATTGGAGATTCTACCATTGAGCTTCTTCATTTGCCTTTGCATCTCATCAATACATAATAGAATTTCTCATTGCATTTCTAAGCATGTTATCAAGGCTTTTCCCATAATTTTTATTTATTTATTTATTATTTATTTATTTTATTTAATTATTATTATTATTATTATTATTATTATTTATTATTTATTATTTATTAATTATTTTTTTTATTTTATTTTCAATAGTGTTAATGGTTTTCATGAACTTAGTGTTTTGATGTTGGTTCTCCCAACGTCTAGGACCCAATCTTTGACTTTTGCTTCCGCATCTGCATCTATGATAAAATGATGTTTTAGTCTCACCTCCCCCTTTTCCTCCTCAATTTAGCCTTGATAGCTAGGGGACTAGATTGAACACAAAACAATATATATCACAATGTAAATCACTATGCTCTAGAGATAAAAGGAAGATTATTTCTTCTTCCTTCGCAAGCTCCATAACAACCTGACTTTTCCATAGGAAAATGGATAATAATGGAATTGGAATGAGAGGAAAAAAGAGAAGCATAAGGGAGGAGGGGAAACTTCACCACACAGAGGAGGGTAAAAAAGATACCATAATTAAGGTAAGTGAAACCAAGTCTCAAGAAGTAGAAAATCACCAAAAGCTAAGGGAGAATAAACTAGGTAACTAGGAGGGTAACCAATCACGAGAATACACATGTATCCTTCATTGAAGCATTGTGAAACAACCACAATAGAGGAGAAATATATATGAAACAGAGTAGAAGATAGAAACTATGGCTGGAAAAATCTTAGCTTTTCTGGTGAACGAAGAAATTTCACTTGTTGTAGAGGATAAAAGTTGAGAAAGGGTTCACAAGAAAAGAGAAAAAGAAGAAAAGAAAAAATTGAGGAAAGAAGTGCAGTGAATGGTCCTTTGATTCTATCTTAGCCTATAGAAATGGCAAGAAATTTGCTACTACTAATGAATTCAAACTGAATACAAGAGATACAAATTTCTTCTACAATCTGTGGAATAGAAAACCACAAGATAGAAACACATGAAATTACATGTAACCATCAAAACAAAAGGAACATAATTATTTTACAGGGGAAGCCAACTCGGAAAAACCCCTCCACTGCTTTTCATTAATCAGATGAGAATGATAAACTATTACAATGTCTTACTTCAACTTTGAAGCATATCTTGCATTGTAAACCTGTTCTCCTACTGACTAACTATATTTGGCCAACACTTAGCCTATTCATGCCCCCAAATTCCTCCTATTTCCTTGCACAATCCAATAGAAATTGAGCTCCTAAATAATAGGGGAATTCCGCATTTCCTTGCGCAATTCCAAGGGAATTGACCACCTGCTTAATTTCCAAGCTTTTACACTCAACTAGTATACAATTAATAATTACAATGTGCCTTTTCGTCCACTCCATATAGGCAATTCAAATTCCATGCATGTTTGGGTTATTTTTCGCTAATTGACTAGTTTAACTGAGAGATCAGTGAGTTAACAACAATTCTACTACTCAACTAACTCAATTAATAACTATAGCTCAATTAACTGAGTTCAACTGAAAGAAAAAACTAAACTAGATTGCTAAATTTTAGTAATCACTACATGCACAACTCTACTCCAAGCCTGCAAACTCGAATTTGTTGATCTAAGTGAGAAGGCCATATCACTTAAGCTAACTATAATCCAAGTCATCATGCTTATGTGAAAAATCAAATTTCTCCATTTGACTAAGGTACTAGTTAAATGAAGCTTTTCTTTCTACATTTCTAACGCTCCCTCTTAGCAAGAAAAGGGTTCCATACCACCCTTATCCTACACCTGTGGAACTCGAATTTTCCCCTTGACAATGCCTTTGTCAAAATATCGACATCCAACTCCTCAGCGGGAATGGACTACAACATCATGATTCTCCTCTGCACACAATCTCTCATGTGATGGTACCTAATATCAATGTGCTTGGACCTATCATGAAATAATGGAGTTTCAAAGAGTTTGATAGAACTCTAATATCAAAATAAGTCACTGTTGGATCCATCTCTTGACCGAAAATACCACAAAGAATTTTCATCATCCCAATGGCCTAGCATGCTGCTTGACTTGCATCCATATACTTGGCCTCTACTGAGCTGAGTTCCACAGACCTCTGTTTCCTGCTATACCAGGAAATAACTGCATACCCAACGCTGAAGATAACTCTTGAAGTATTCTTCCTCTTTGATGGACTCCCTCCCTAATCTGCATCAATGAATCCTTGGAGCTTCACACCATCTATCCTCCTATACCATAGCCCATACTCAATTGTGCCTCTGAGGTATATAAGCACATGCTTTGCTACTTTCTAGTGAAGCTTGGTAGGCTTCACCATAAACTAACTTAGCTAATTAACTGCATAACATATGTCGGGACTTGTGTTCACTAGATACATCAAGGACCCCACCAACTATCTATAAATTGTAGCATCTACTACCTCTCCTGAAGAAGCATTGTCCTTCCTCTAGTTTGTAGCTAGAGGTGTGTCCATAGGCTTGCAATCCTGTATAAGAAATCTCTGAATTATTTCAGACAAATACTTTCCCTGACTCACAAACAACTCTCCATGTCCTTGCTATACCTCCAAACCAAGGAAGTAATGCATCAAGCCCATGTCCTTCATCTCGAATTATCTTGCAAGGTCCTCCTTGCAAGAGTAGGTCAACTACTCATCCCCTATAAGTATCAAGTCATCAACATAAAATACCAAGATAAGAAACTTGCCATCTACCACAATGTGATAGAGATTGGCATCTACTTCACTTTTGGTGAAGCCCAATCCAGATATGTGTTAATCCAAGTGTACCATGCTTGGGGCATCTGTTTGAGACCATAAAGGGCTCTCCTAAGTTTGCACACAAGTGTCTCCCTGTCATATATCTCAAACCCCTCAGGATGCTCTATGTAAATATTTTCCTCAACCACTCCATTGAGGAAGGGAATGTTCACATCCATTTGGTGGATCTTCCACCCCATCTGTCCAACTAATGATAGAATGGCTCTGATTGAGGAATATATTGCCACAGGGGAAATTTTTTCCTCATAGTCAACTTCCTCTACTTGCGAGAAGCATTTGGCTAGAAATCTAGCCTTATACTTCTTGATGCTCCCATCAACTGCATGCTTCACTTTGTAAACCCATCTGGAACCAACCATTGACTTGTTCTTTGGTCTCAAGACCACCTCCCATACACTTTTCTTCATAATGGAGTCATACTCCTCCACCATGACATCAACCCACACTGGTTGAGAAACAACTTCCTCAAATGAAGAAGGCTATGACTCAATGAGTTATGTCATGAGAGCCATATACCTAGTGTATTTGTCTGGTGACCTCCTTTGCCTGTGCAAGGATGTAGGACCTCCCACATGTTCCCATGCATCCTACACCAATATTCCATCCTCTTTGGTTCTATTCCTCCCTTCTCTAGAAGATTTTGGTTGAGTGGGTGTCTCCACTCGACCTCCTCTCAACTCCTCCGTATGTGGCTGCTCCATAACAATGAAGTTTTGTCTAAGGATCCTCCTTTGGGGCTAGAATCTCCTCCTCTGGTGGGATACTCAGCTCTTTCTCTAGAGAGCATCTCATGGCTTTCTCCTCATCAAACTTGAAATCTATCCTCACCATTGTCCTCCCAAGAGAGGGAAAATACACCCACTAATTATGTGGTGTCCCTATGTATCCTACAAAGACTCCCATCTCAACGATAAGCTCCAATTTCTTCCTGTTGATGGCATTGTTGTCATTGATGGTAAAGGAGTAGTGAAGAGGGCAGTGAAGAGGCAACAAAGAAGCGAATATGTGATGGAAAAGGAGCAGCGAAGATGTAGCAAGTGTTGGAAAATGTAACTAGGTTCGGTCTTCATTTAATGTATTTGAGTCATCTTGTAATGTACTTGTCAAAAGAATAAAGAAAATTATTATTATTATTATGATTGTGACTTATTAAAGCATGGGTTTCATGCTTGGGTCACCATGTTTTAGGTCAAATTCCCCATTGAGGACTTCTAGG
>APFE031162179.1:0-16414 GCA_000404065.3 Pinus taeda | reverse complement strand
CCCCCTTTCCAAACTTAACCTAATTAGCTCACTTTTAAAAAGCATTACTTTATGTGACCCACTTTTATAAATAAGTGAAAGTCACTTTTACAATGGTACTTTATGAACTATCCACTAAATTGTAACTTAAATAAAAGATAAAGAGACTTTGGAATTATAAGTGACTCACTTTTTATAATGGATGAGAACACTTTTACATAAAGTAACTTTAAAACATAAGTTACATGTGCTTTTCAAAAAAGTAACTCAGAAAAAACAAAAGACTTGAACCCAAGACCTCTATTCTCATAAAGTAACTTTGGACCAAGTGAGCTAGTTTAAAAGGTTATAAATTATTGGAAAGGAGGAAGGAATTTTGTTTTTCTTTTGTTTTTTGCTCGATGAAGCTTTGGAGTGTGTGCTTACTTGAAAAACCTCTTTTTTTCCTACAAAAAAAAAAAAACCACACAACTCAAAACACACAAGCAAAATTAATCCAAAGCTTATGTATTAAAGTTAGATTTGATCGAAAACTAAATATTTCTCTCAATGTTTTTGATTTTCCGAGATCACACTAAGGCGCAATAGAAAAGAGCATACGCATGCGAAAAATCCTTTCTTTCTCTTTCTAATTTTCCTAGATCACACAAAGTCATGAGGAAAAGAGCATACGCAGAAATGAAAGGTATAGATCCTGTAAATAAAAAAAATTACAAAGGACTATAAACCGAAATAAATAGAGAGATAAATAACTATAACTACAAATAAAGACTGTACACCTCTAGATCTTAAAAATTATGTAGCTAGGGCTACCGTAAACCTTTTTTCATGAAACGAAAAGGGTTCCTCATTGGAACACATGCTCCTAAGACAGTAGAGTCCTCTTGGATCCAAAGCAGTCAAAAGAAGTAGATCAAAGGAATGACAGTCCAATGCAGTTGTACTGGATTCATATTTGGATCAACAATGGATGCAGCCCTCAAATAGCTCTGATACCATGTAGGAATTGACAGGGTAAGTTTCTTAGATATAACAGCAAAGGAAACCACTCACAAATAGATCACAAATCAGTACACCAATATTATTTACATCATTAAAACCCTCAAAGAGGGAAACAATCCACGACTTGAGCCAATGCAACCACTTTAAAAAATTTATTAATGTAAAAGAAAGAATATTTACATAAGCTTCTCTCATGAAATATCACCTAACAAATGACCTTCCATGCTCTTTAAATAGGAGACCATGGACCAATCAGGTGTTAAGTCATGGCTCAAGTGTCAGTAATACTGAGGAGATAATGAACCATCAGATCACTTCATGTCTAGAACTTATTGTGGTCGTTGGATTGTAAGTTACAAAAAGTACATAGTAAAGAAATACACTTTACCTAACTATACACTAGACCAAGTTATACTTAATTATTTCCTATGTATGATAATATCCTAACAATTATGTTACTATGGTAGTACATGAGCTCTTTCTCTATAATTGTATGTTGGACTTGGGAGCTTCCCATAATTTGATGCCACTATCAGTGATGGAGCAACTGGGTCTAGAGATAACTAGACCATATAAATATCTTTATTCTTTTGACTCCAAGAGGGTCAATTGATTGGGAATGATCACGGACTTGGTGGTGAATTTGGCCCAAACCCTAGTGAAAAGCATAGTGATGGATATTATAGTTGCTAACATCCCTGTGAGGTTTGGTATGCTTTTGTCTAGGTCTTGGGGATCAAAGATCAGAGGCTACATAAAGATGGATATTAATTAAGTTACTATTCCTATCTTTGGTGGAGAGAAAAGGAGGCTATATAGGGAATCTAGATTCGTTAAAATAGTCAAAAGATTTGATTTCGAAAATATTGATCCTATGTCTAGGATAGAAAGGGATATCTCCTCCTTCATGCTAGAATAAGGTGACTTTATTCTAGAAGAAACACAGGTACATCCTGTAGTCAAATCAGACCAATAGCTCAAAGATTGTAGCAAAGTATGGAAATTGTATACCAATAAAGGAATTTACTCATTCCTACACCTAAGCTCCATCTTGTCTTAGGAATTTCCAAGTTTCTTCCAAGTAAGAAACTTCTTTCCAATATCACTCTAAAAATAGGGACCTACAACAGCCCCTTACGCGGAGATGACAGTACAATCAGTTTCTTGAATAAATCCTTCCTTCAATGTCATGAATTTATTTTTTGATATGGAGTCTTCATCTTTTGGGATCTCCTCATAGGACACAAAACATCCATCACTTTCATCCAGGAGTCAATCATGTCATTTTCCTTTTATCAAAAAGTGATCCATCATTCTTCATCTTGGAATTGCTTCACGTTATGATACCTTCATCATGACTTCTTTCCCAGAAGCCTCTTGCATCCTTTTATATGGTTCTTCATGGAATAAATTTCATATTTCTTCCCTGTGGTAGCTCTGCATAAGCCCATCCAAATAATAGTTCATAAATAATGAATAGTTAAATCATAATTACCTGATGGTATTTCATTATGACACCTTTTTGTAGGCAACAAAATCCCGCATATATGTTGAAACATATCCTAAAGATATGTATTGTCAAGGGTCTACATATTTTTCAAGACTTCCATTAGATCCATATCTTTATGGGAGATATCATAGTCAATTCTTCTTGGTATTTCAGATGTTGACTTCCTTTATTGTTGTTGCATATTTACATGATCTCTTCCTTCATTTCTTCACACATTTCATTCCTGGGAGCTTCAAATTTCCTTAGTTGTAGTCAACGACCTCATATTCCATATGAGGACATATTATGTTGATTTCATCTAATAAATATGTGAGCCATATATTCTTGCATTTCTTTTGAGGGAGGATATTTTTCTTTGGTCATGCTTCTTAAAATAGAGTATTGATCCATGTTGTCTGCAACCATATGAAATGAATTTCATGATATTAAGTGTGAGAATACGTACCTCATCTTTCTTTTGGATCGTCCATACTTCTTCCAAAAACTTCCTTTAAGTGAAGGAACTTCAACCCTGTTGTTGCCTTCTGAAAAAAGCGTTCTAGGTGTAAAACATAGTGTAAAGTAGAAGAGAGGTTTGCAGATATCTTCCAAGCCATATAAGCACACAAAGCCCAAATTGGATCCTATCCAAAGGATAGTGCTCTAAACAATGTTTTCAATGTTATGTGGATGTCCTAGAATGGACTTCTGGATCAAAAGTTAGAGAAATTTGAAGCTATGCCTCTCAAAACTAGAAGACAGAGTGAAAAGTTGAAAAATTCTAAGTTTGAGTTTATGTCCATCCACCACGTGTCTAATTGGAAATCAGAAATCATAGGATCAAGCATATGATACATTGGAAATGGGAGGCCCCTCGTAGCAATGAGGCAAATTAGAGGTTTAGGGTGAAATCAACAATCAACGATTGTAGATATGGCAAATCGGTGATCAGAGGTTCCAAAGCACATCGCAACAACATCGAGCATGTCGCACGTTAGAAATTGGAAATATTAAAGTGACCTTTATTAAGAAACTGTGGGAAAAAATTTATGATAGTATAAACTATTGGGGGTGCCTTGAAACATTTAACAAAAGAATTAGTCACAAAAGCAGAAGAGGGTAGGCCTTTTCTCTCTCCTGTAGAGGGCTATGTGGCAGAGTAATGTTGGTCCTGATAAATCCATGTGGCATCTGACGTAACCATGATGTGGCAGTAAGAAAGACACATGACACAAAAATTCAATGTTTTGAGGGGTCATATGGGGCCAAAACTGGTTGACATGCATCACCATTCACAAGGCGCCACATGGAATCGATGACGTAACTGTCAGAGGTCACTAATCGACATTTTGTAACACTGGTAAAATAAAAAAATGCAATTGAAGACTTCCGATTAGGGGGCTCTGATGTGTGGATTGACCCATGCTCATAGACAGTTTGAAGAACCAAAGGTGGGGTTGAGCATAAAGGGGTGATCGCACATCGGCAATTGCAACAATGGAGCAACATGTAATCAACATTTTCACAAATGAACACATCAGGGAAAGCTCTGATATCGTGGGCCTAAAGGTGATGTGGATAGGCGGCATGAGGAGAGCATCATAAATATGCTTGTTTCATGCCTTTTGATCAATGATTGGGTAGAAGGTTAATAAATATATTTTATAAGGAAGAATATTTTTAACAAAGGTTTTTTATGTTAAAACCTAGCACAATCCCTTCCCTATTCTCTTTCCACATGGGTCAAACCATGTCACATGTTGCATGTCACAAGTTTTAGGAGGGTGCATCAAAGGCAGGGATTCGAAATCTCTAATCTTCGAGCTCGGATATTATAAAATGCCCAGGTGCAAATTTATTGTGGTCCCATGACTTATGCAGTGGTACCATTTATAATTTAATGTTTCTGTGAATCATCCCCTATTCAATCCAAGGGTTTAAGCCCAAAAAGGCTTTGGCCCTGAGTCTCGAGGCCTCTACTATGTAGTTTTCACCTAATCCCCTGGCTAATGTAGGGTGGGTTAATCGAATATCGATGTTCAAAATTTTGCATAGACTGTTTAGTTTAAAGTCCCCAAATAGTTTGAGCTTAGATACACTAGTACGATTCTTTCATAGGGAAGGATTGGTTCTAATAATCTATTAAATAAAGGGAAGGTGATAGATGAGTTGGTAGCTGCGATCAGAAATGGTCATCATAGGTGATCCCTCTCGGCTTCTGTAAAGGGAAGAAACACTTAATAAGGGTTCAGTATTTTTGGGAAATACTTTTGTCTTATGGTACCTTTTCCTATTTTCCTAAAGGCTTGTTTGAAGTTTGTTTTATGTTGGTTTTCTTCAAGAGATTAATACAAAGTTCCAGGTGATTCCAACTTATTAGATTTGAAGTATGTCCTTCTCTCTCTATGTATTATCATATATGGTTAAAATTCTTCATAGGTTGCATGTCAGGTAGCAGCTAGCTCTATTTCCCTTGAGATGCAGGCCCATTTAAGTTAAAACATTGATGGATAATTCTTGTTTCATGGTGGAAATCAATTCTTTAAAAAGTGATCCATGCATCTTAGCATTTCAAAACACTCTCTCTCACTCATTTTCCCTCTATGTCTGGATATATATAATTCTTAGAACTTAAGCTTTATATGATGGACTCCTCTTCTACTATCTTCTCCCATTACCTATGATTGCACAATTATATCGCTGCACATTCCTAATTTGATTTGGCCACCTATGAGTTGAAGATTATTTCTTGATTACTCCTGTATACAAACTACTTCATATATTGAAACATTATGAATGGTTTTATATCAAACCCATTTTCATTATTTGTGACAATCCAAAGTGTTGCAAATATTTAATATAAAATTTTCAAGCACTCATTAAGATTTCCTAAGCGTTCGTCTATCCCTTCAACCTGAGGCTATCTCTAAGAAGCTTTCATATCTCCTGAAGCACTTTCCCTACAAGTGCTAGAAAAAGTGACAACAACTCCCTTGATCTGTTTCACTTCTATGTCACCATATCACCATCCCTTGAATTCCATAGATTTGGAATTCAATGCTTGCTTTCCCCCATGATCGTTGAACCTTACAAAGAAGATTCCATCAGAGAATCTAGAAGATATTGCATATCCTATCCTACAAATGTTATCTTATTGACCATTGTATGATGAGCCTTGTTGTAGATGACTTCTTCCTTTCTCCATAAGTGTCACTTGTGTTTTCAATGAGGTTTCCAGGAGTTATATCCTACATTGTTGATTGTTATAGATTTTGTTCTAAACATCCTTCATTTTTCTTATGCCACGGGCTCTTCTAATTCTTTTACCATGATTCCATTCTCTAATATGATTGATCCTATCTTATTTACAATGCTTCCTATCTATAGTTTAGATAACATAAGAGTACCTTTCAATGAAGGAGATTATCTCAATCATAGTAGATATCTTTTGGTTCCTCCTTTTTAGCCTTATTTGTCTTAGGCTCTTCAACTTCTTTGGTAATATGGGATTCTTCCTTATTCCTCTTGTTATTTTTCCTTTTGAGATTAGGAAAATCTCTTATGTAGTGTCCATATTCTTGACATCCATAGAATTTCACATTAGCCATGTTTTTTTTTTTTTTTGAGGAACAAATTTTCCAAACTTTTCTTTTCTTCTTGTCATAGCAACATATGCTTGATTCTTCTCATTTCTTCAATCTTAAACAATGACCATGGATATTGGAAAGGATTGGATTCTTTCTTTCCATATATACTTGAAGTGAAGTTTCCCCATTCTTCCTATTGTGCATTCAGTAATAAAGTGGTCATTTCTTTGTCAGACATTATGTCACCCAGAGCTTGAAGTTGATCTCTTATTTATGAAATCGTCATAAAATATGAGGCTATTCCTTCTTCCTTGGATATATTTAATTTGTATGGTTATTGCCTTAGAGATATTACTTATTCAACAGTACTTACGTAGAACAACTCTACCAATTTGTCATATATTGCTTTTGCAGTGTCTAATTTCGACACATATGGGATGAGAGAGTCTTTGATGGATTCTACGAGAATCCTCTGGGTCCTCACTTCTCCCTTCATTAATCTAGCATGTTATTGAGTATATTTTTTGGGAGGTTGAGTTATTAACCCTTGGATGTGGTCCATGACTTAATTCTAAATGAGATTTAGGTCTGTTATTTTCTTCCATGAAAGGAAATTTGAAGCCCCAACCAGTTTATTATTTTCCTTGCAAAAAGACATTTTGATAATATCAGATGAAGTCATAAACTTACTTAAGTATTTTTTTCTTGGTTCCTACTTAATATTGATGTTGATAAAATATTACTCCTTCAAATATTGAGAGAGAGCTTGCTTCACAATCCTTCTGAAATGTTCTAGTCTTCCTTATTCCTTGTGATAGAATTTTACTTCTTGGATTATGATGTTCTCTTCTTAATGTTATTATTGTGCTCTTTTGATCAAGAAAATTACCAAATATACAATATAAGACAAGAGACACAATATGTAGGCTTGTTAGCTAGGACCAAAAACTCTCAATCTCTGAGAGGAAAACCCAAAAAAAATATTCCTATAAATCGTTAATTGACAAACACCACCGCAAAAAAGACCCTTGACTCTAGAGTCCTCCCAAGACCAAGTCACTAGCCTCTTCTTCAATGTTGCCTTTCCTCTACTCGTTCTCAACTTCCTTTCTCTACTTCTTCCCTTCTTGATCTTGGCTTCCTTTTTTTCTCGATCTCTTCTTGTAGGCTCATAACCCTACTAGATAAACCCTAGATTATCTTGACTTCCTTTGTAGTCTCTTCAATATAGAGACCTCTTGCACCTTTACTCGCCTTCTTCTAGTGAGGCTCTATACAAACAATGATCACCTCAAAGTGAAAACAACTCTTTCAGCTTAGTCTAGATACCTTCGGATATGCTACCTTTTCATGTGGGAGGACAAACTAACCCAAAAATAATGCTTGACTATCTTCGCTATCCTTCCTCTTTGCTACATTGATATGAAGGCTTCTTCTGGTGCATATTTCACACTTCTTTCTTGACATGCTTCACCAAATTCATTGTCTCCAAATGAGGCCAAGTATGGGTATATATACTAGTTTTTTCATGACCTTTAGGCTGACCTGATCCCTAGGAGGAAAGTTGACTTCATTTTCTAGATGCATCCCTTCATTGTAGGCCAACATGATGAGGGCTAGTTACAAGGTCTTGGAGGATGGCTTTACATAGAAAAGTATGACTCTTTACAATGTATAACATGACTTCATTACATGACAATGACTCTTTCATTCTTTTATGACTAGATGACAAAATTCCTAAAGGCTCTCAATGGGAGCCTTGACTAAAAAATAAAATCTCTTTCCCATTAAACCCATGATGCAAGAATTACAATAATTTTATTTTATTCTTTACATCTGTTACATAAAATAATATTTACATTTCATTATGAAGACCTAACCTAGTTACACTTTTCAACAAGGAGGAAGGGTCCTCCTCTTGGGATGATTATGTTTGTAAAAATAGTGTGGTTCATTTAATTAATTCCCTTGTAGGCTATGGTATTTCAATTCCTATAATTTAAATTTACCACCATTAAAAATTTCTTGCTTGATATACTACTATTATTATTTGGTTAAATTGGCTTGCAAAATATTTGAATATAGTTTACTTATGTGTCATCGTAACTATTATTGGATTGATCCTTTCTAATTGTGTATTGTTACTATTGTTCAATTGTTGCTACAAATTTATAATTCATTTCATATACAAAATATTAGTTATCTGTTGTTACAACTGATACAATGTATTATGCAATTTATGAGTTGATTGTATTTTAGATTGTCAGCATAAGGGTCGATGATTGTGTGTGGTTGTGGTTGAATGATCCTACGCAAGTGAGGAATTGATTCCAAGGAATTTTCTTTATTGTCGTGCAAGAGTGATCTTAGAATATTTGAATGTTATTTTATTTTTCAATTGTGATTTCATTTCGAGTGTTGCATGCATACAATCATTTTCATACAAGTGTGATTTTATAGTGAGATCTTTGTTGAGTTGATTTCCATTTCTGAAATTTTGAATGGTTACAATAAATTTGGGTTTAATTGAGTTCCAAGTTCTTGTAGAAGGAAATCTTAGAGATAATTAGGAAGTAGTTAGTGTTAGTGGTCAATTGTTGTCATCATATATTATGCACGATAACCTTGAAATAAGTAGACTTACCCTGGTTGATAATTTTTGTGTGAGTGAATTATTTTTTTTATTAATACAATCAATTTTCCCAATAGTCCCAACTGCTTGAGCTACCCTCGATGGACTTAAATAACTACAATATTATATACAATATAATTTTAATTACCTTCACTACAAATATATGATTCATAATTCAATGTATTATGTAAATGTATATGTTAGTATTTAATGTTCCATGATTGTGGATTTTAGCTTTAACATTGTATAATGTATAATAACAACATTGAGTTAAAATTAAAATGTGTATTTAATGATGAGGTTCATAAATTTATCATTTAAACTCAATTATCATGTGTCTCATGCTCAAATGTTAGGTGCATGTTACTACAAAATCTAGCAACCTAGTGCAAAGCATCACTAGGCACTCTCGATCAAGGAAAACAATGAGATCAACTACCACCATCACCTTAGTGGTTGTTCCCCTACTATTATGTGGAGTAATGTTGTCCCCACAAGAGATGATTCCTAAATAGGTTTTTTAGATTAAGAAACCTAGGGATTCAAGGCTAAATACCTTGTGAGGACTTTGTTAATTAGACACCTAGAATATTATTCAATAAGATATGGCTCAATATTATAGAGGTAGCGAGTTCAAAGAACCTATGGTTAATTTTATATTACTGAGATAAGTATCAAAGATGCTCAAATAGATTCCAAACACATGTTATCTGAATTAATTTTTTTTTATTATAAATGAAGGTTTATAATAAATGAAATCTGCAACATGTAAAAATTGTGACAACAATGATAAAAACAACCCACAAGTGATGATAAAAAATAAACCTTTAAAGGATAATTATGATAAATCAAGGGAAACTATTAGAATGACTTTTCAATGGCTGAAAATGTGAGAAACAACTATTAAATCTTGGACACTAGCTCTAGAATTATGACTGAAAAATGCATAATTTTATTTTCTTTTTCAATTTAAGATATGAAATACCCAACCCTGGGAAAATGATGTATAAGGTATTTTATGCTATTAAATGCATATTTTTCCATAACCTAAAACTATATATATATATATATTATATATATATATATATATATATATATATTAATATATATAATATATATAATATATTATATAGTCACACAAGGACTAGTTCCTTAGTTGTCAATGTTGGAATTGATGTGAAATGAGCATGTCGTTAATGATACTTGATATCGTTAATATGATTATGTTGATTATTGATTGCTAGATTGCTATTGTTGCAATATTTATTGAAGTGCAAAGGAAGATAAGTGATGTGAAGTGAAAAGGATGATCATTGTTGAATGATTGCTTGAAGTTAAGGCTAATTTATGTTGATTTCTAGATTTCTATTGTTGGAAAATTGCATGAAGTGAAAAGGATAATCATTGTTGAATGCAAGTTTAACTATGTTGTTGGTTATCTTGATGTATGGCTTATAGTTAAAATGAAAAATGACACATGATATATTGATACATAAGTTGGAAAATGTGTGTGTTTATTAAACAAAATAACTTGTACAACAGTATAATATATTGCAAGTCATGAAACTCATGAATATTCATGTTGTTGATGCTAAAGACATTACAAAAGAATCCTCAAAGGAATTAACATGTGGATGGTACAAATCTGAAATAGAACTAAAAATTTAGCTAATACAAATTTGAAAGGTTTTAAAGATTTGTATTTTGCAATCACTAGTTCTGGCCTATATTATTTCAACTCTTTATATTAAAAAATTTTGAATTTCAAATTTTGAAATGAAGAGGAATATTGTGAAAAAACTTAGAAGACCAAGATACAAATCCTCATTTCGTATTCCTACATATAATATAAACATTCAATAAGATATGACTATAAAAGATGCATTGTTGAATGAGAATGGAGGTTTTTGGTGAGTTAAGAGACTTGTATGAGATTGTTCATGATCAGTATCTTGGTGAGGAAGAAAGAGAAAAGTAGCATAAGAAGAACATAATTAAAGAATATAAGTAGAGAATATGAGAAGTAGCCATGAGGACATAAATTAATATCATGTAATTTGCAAACTGGATTTTGTATTTTGATTGGGAAATTGCAGTCTCCTTTCAAGTTGTAGCATGATAAACAACTGAGTGTAGCCTATTGAGGTATGAACCTCTTGTGGGTTGTAGCATGCCGAAAATTTTGTGGAAGTTGGAGCTTCCTTGAGGTAGCATCCTTTTGTAGGTTGCAGCCTACACAATTTTTTATGTAATAAGGGAGTAGGAGCTTGCCTTCACATCACTTTCATCCAAAAATTCGTGGTTTTCTCCATTTATGGGTTTCCACTTATACATGGTGTCTTCATCTGTTGCTTGTTGAATGTCCCACTTGTGTGAATGCTCTTGAATTTTGATTATGTATATATGAAAATATCTCTCTTTGGTATATGCAAAAGTAAGAATTAATTATTGAACATATACATAAGCCATTAGCTAGATATGAAGATATTTGAAAAAGAAAAATTAAGTCAAGCTAAAAAATTGGAAAGATACAATTACTGATTAAGGCCCCCTCTTATTAATTGCCAAGAATTTATCAATTGGTATCAGAGCGGGTTCCTTCAATATCAATTTAACAACTAGAAGGATGTCCTAAATCATTAGAATGTTTAGTTAGGAATGATTCTCAACAAATAAATCCACTTTGATTACTGATACAAATTATGCCTTCCGAAAATGGAGAATGAAGACATATTTAATATATCCTGGAGTAGAATTATGGGTTGTTGTGTTGGTAAGGTATGAAGAATGAAAGGAAATGAGTACTCACAAATATGACAAACTGGAATTTACAGCTAATGAAAAATCTATGAATGCACTTCTTAGTGCATTAAGTGAAGAAACATTTATTAAGGTAATGCATTGTAAAATAGCTAAATAAATCTGGGATAAACTAGAAAATATTCACGAAGGAGATACCAAAGTTAATATTTCCAAATTATAAGTATCCAAAATGCAATTTGATACATTAAAAATGAATGAAGACAAATATATTGTTAATCTTTTTCTAAGAGTAGATGACGTTGTTAATGTCATGATGTGTCTAGGAGAAACAATCAAAGGGAGAGTAATAGTCCAAAACATATTGAGTTCATTACCTTCAAAGTTTATGCGATTTCAAAATTTGGGGTAGATTTGCAGCTTGTCCTTCCTTGGTTTCTTGCCAAGAGAGAAAATCTGTTCATTTTTCATCTGCTTGCTCCAATTTTTGTCTCACATCAACTGACTTATCAATTATAGATGACGAAATTTCACATAGGGGAAGAGCGAGAGAGATATTATGACATAATAAGTTCAACTGATTAGATAATGCTTTAGTAATCTGGAGAGCCTCTTATTTGAATTCTCCCACTTGGGGATATCCTTTGAACCTTTCTATTTGCAATGACAGCTGAGCGATCTGTTCTTCTTTTGATTTGCTCAATTGTTCATTTATTGATTGCAATTTGCTTAATGCTAGAGATAGTTCCTATTGTTTTTGTATTGCATGTTGATCAATCCTTTGTTTCTCTTTGAGCAGTTGCTCGTTTAATTGATCATTTGACTGCCTCTGTGCTGCCAACTGCAGTTCTAACTGCTCTATCCTCTGCTACTTTTCATGTACATGCGTATCTAACAAAATAATTGCTTGATCCTTTTCCTTGAGTAAATTGTTGACTTCTAATGCCTTGTCCATAGTAGTTGTTGTGTATGCTCTAGCATGCTAAGAGAGTTTAGTAAGATCTTCCGAAGGGTTGACTTCTTCTCTCCATACCACATTAGTTATCTCCATTTGTGTAGAGAAAAGAGAAGATTAATCAAGTTTTCTCTTTTTCCTTTGTCTCTTGATTACATCCCTATGCTTAGGGTTGTAGTAGACATCCAAGGGTGGTATTTCTTCTACATGCAGAACAATTTCATCAGATGGATTCTCGAGAATAATTTGTACATCCTTTTGAGTCATGGGTAGGCCACTAGTTCCTTCAATCGAAACTGTATTAGTTGTTGTCTTCTGACCAGTTGTTGTCTCAGGTGTACTAAATCCTTGTAGGCTCTCAGTATTACTGATGATTGAGTCAAATTGTTTCCATTTTTTGAGTAGTTTGGGATCAATATTAATGTCTGAATCAATGAGTTCATGGATTTTTCCTTGTTCCTGCTCTTGCTCTGGCAATTTTTCATTTTCAGGAACTTTTTCCACTGTAGGAGTTTTGTCGGTAGCTTTCTGTTTAGTTTCACTTGTCTGGACTGTTGGGGTTGTAGCTAATAGGTCTTAAGGTAGAGTTTGCAACCTCTGTTCTCTGAGCCTTTTGAATGTTTCTAGCCCTTCTTCTTCATACCTGATCTTGGCCAATCCTTTAACCTGAAATAATGATTCAGCTGAGGCAAATAAATCATCGAAGTCATCTAGTTCATGATCAAATTGGCAAGTTTTGCTTGAGATCTAACGTTACGAGCGACCTTTCATGGATCATATTGCCTGTTTGGAATTGTACCAAGATTTAGCATTTGAAACTTTTTTGTCTCTTTTTCTGCATGCTTGTAGTCATGTAAAGTGAAAATTCCACGTCGTAAGGGAAAGATCGGGCACATGTGTTTCTTTGAATCCCTAAGGGTTCTAGATGTCCCTTCCACTGTTATCTGATAAGCCAATTCCCAAGCTAACAATTTATCGGGAACATACAGGGGGAGAACATGGGGTTTAGTAAGGCTACCAAAAAGCCTTATATAGGTAAATTATTCTTCCTCGAACCAACTACCAACTGCTGTCAAGTCAATTTTTGCTTCCTGGGATATCCTGGGGGCAAGCTTATTAAAAATAGAATAATATACAGGGAGAATAAAACCATTGCAAATTTTATACAGATGATTTTTGTAGTGTGCCTTCCATAACTGCTAGTGTTAAATATGGATTGGATTCAGATCTTGTGGAGTCCATCTGCATCCGAGTACTAGATATTCAGAATTAAAACAAATATTATCCATAATATATGCATTGTAATAGAAACGAGGAACTATCCAGGAAGTTGTATATGCATTTCTTCTGTATTCTAATATCTCGGTAGCTAGTCTATCAGACAAAATATTCACCCAATCCATAACATAACCATTAATTGCTACTTCCATTAGGGGGACCATCTCTATAGTGAATTTGACACAATCATGTATTCCCCATAGCCTACACATCATAGCTCCAACATAGCAATAAGGGGAAGCTAATGAATCAAAAAAGTACTTACCTGATGACTCGTGCTTGTGCTTCTCCGGGAAATGCCTCCATTACTTGATCAGGTTTGACTCTGAATAATTTTCCTTTGTAAATGCCTCTAGGAATGCCTTGTTGTATCACTTCTTGGGTGGTGGAAGATGATAAATTTTCCTGAGTTATTCAGGCTTGAATGAGCCAAATATCGTCCCATAAACTGTGCAAAATGTTCTATCCATAGTTGGGATTTTTTGAACCGCCCATCTTACTACATCAGTGTATGGTAGAATCTTAGCCTGTGCTACTACCCTGTGAAGATACGAACAAGCCAATTCTTTTAGATTTCCCTCTGACTTGTTGGTTAAATCGACAGTGGCTTCCTCTTCTAGTTATTTGGGCTCCTTTGCTTCTATTATATTATAAATACTTTCCCAGCTAGTATTTCCCAAACCAAGGCACGTCGTATCTGAGATTAATCCTTTTTTGCTTGGTCCTAGATCTTTGGCTGCAAGAGTTGTTGTTGTGGACTTCTTTGATTTCTTCCCCATTTTCTCTGGATTTAAGATTTCAGAGAGACTCTACACAGACAATTGCAAACCATAATAAATAGATAGTGTTGTTTCAAGCTAACATGAGAATGAATAGAGTTACAGTGATTGACATACGATAAATGAAATACAGTTAAGAATTACCATGGAAGGCATACTAAAAACAACATTCAAAATTCATGAAAGTCATTATGAATTGTTGGTCATGCCTTTTGGCCTTACTAATGCACCTTCCACATTTAAAGGTTTGATGAATTCCATTTTCAAAACCTTCCTTAGAAAATTTTTGTTAGTATTTTTTGATGATATACTAACTACAACAAGCCTTGAAAGGATCATGTTCAACATGTTGATAGGGTGCTCAAAATATTGGAGGATAAGCAATTATATTAAAAATATCCAAATGTGTCTTTGGAGTACAGGATGTGGAATATTTGGGTCATATTTTGTCTCATGAGGGTGTTAAGGTAGACCCTAACAAGTTAAATCCATTAAGGAATGGAAAATCCCCACAATCCTAAAGCAGCTTGGAGGATTTCTTGGGTTGACAGGGTATTATCACAAGTCATAGAAAGAAGGAAAAATCATATTGGAGCCATAAGAAGTCACGGACACATGAACTTAACAACTATGGAATCGATCAATTTCATAGTTTCTCATTAAGTGGAAGAAGTTACTTGCTGAATATTCCACATGGGAGGGTGAAAATTTTATACAAAAGCATCCATAACTACTCAAGTGTTGAGGAAAACACTTTTTTGAAGGAAAGGGGCATGTTAGGTCCTTATAATACTAGTCTATCCCCCTTATTTTTATTGTCAGTGTAGGCCCCTCTTTCTATTGTTGTGTCCCATAGAAGCCAACTATTGTTATTAATGTTATGTAGGCTTTGATTATATTGTGACCCCTTAGACTCCTATATATACCAAGGAGGTATTATCATTTGTATCATACAAGAATTGTTCATTTATGTAATGTAAAGGAGGTTTGATGCTTGAAGAGGATAATTTTTAAGTCATTGATCTATCTTTTCTTCTATTTTACGAGTTGGTTGCAAAATATTGGAACCCTATATCCTCATCATTGATTCAAACCCTGAAAAGTTTCCCTTGGAGGTTTATGCAAGTGAAAGAAAGATAAAAGCATATGAATCCATAAATAAAGAAAATGAAAAATGTCAAACATGGTTGAGACATTGTAAGCATAAGGAAAAGGCATAGCAAGAGATATATCCCCTCATTAGCCATCACCCAGTTCTTCAACATTTAATGCTCTATATAAATTAAGGAACTCATCATTCATGAATGTCTCAACCCTAATGAATGATAAGCTTCTACATATTTAATGGGTATTGGAAAAGCATAAAGTAAGTTGGGATTCTTATGATATGCATGAAATAAAGTTAAATCATTAAAGTAAAATGTGCACCAGAGGAGTGGAAGAAGGATGAGAAGGGGGTAACTCATCCTCCACAATTGCGCCCTCTTCTCACTATAGCACTCAGAAGATGTTAGACCTCCTCTAGTTGGTACCATGGTAATGGCCATCATCCTTTAAGTCTTTCCCTTTCCATCACAACCTTTATCATATGCACCTATGGATTGATGGGTATACCTATGAAATCACATTCCCCTTGGATTTTAGAAGAATGTAATAGGGTTAAAGGTATAATCATCCTTAACATAAGTGTGGTAACTTTCTCACAAATATTGATCTGGAAATACATTAGAAGTCAAGGTACATGTGGAATATTTTTGTGCCCATAACATTGAATCTAGTCCACTATGATACTTGAATATTTCCTTGTTTGTAATGACATTGATATCACTTGATATTGAGGGTATTTTTGAGGTGGTTCATTACACATACAACGAAGATCCTGTTAGTGTCAGTCTTTACAGCCTTCCTCCAGTGATCAAATATACTCTTACAAAGTTATTTTGAAGTGTCAAG
>APFE031162177.1:15009-31572 GCA_000404065.3 Pinus taeda | reverse complement strand
TACTTAATTTTAAAAATATAATTATTTCAAAATTTGATAATTGTAAAAATGAAAATTGCAATCTCCAATACTCTACAAATTAAAAAAATAGTTAAATTTTGAAAAAGAAAAAATACTTATGGCAAAAAAAAAAAAAAGTTAAAAGGGTACTCCTGAAATTTAAAAGAAAAAAGTGACTTGCTTTCATGAAAGTGAACAGAAAGTGCACAAAGTTAAGATGCAAATTCAAAAGGTGAAAATTTAATTATAAATAAGCAACAAGCATAAATATCATTACTGTTTTTTTGTTATATAGTAAAATTGTTAAAATTAAATTGAAAGATAGTTTGTTTAATAGAAAATTTCCCTCTTAGAATTTAGGATTATTAATATTATTCTCTAATAAATAAAAAAGACATATGGATTAATAGTCTTTTTATTTAATAGTAAAAATATAATTAATTTATATTTTTTTTCTAAATATTCTTAGATTAGAAAAAATTCAATGATACATTATACATTAGAAGAATTGAATGATACATTATATAAATAAATTATTTATCTCAAAGTTCTGGACAAACCTAATTTTGTTGAATATTTTTATGAGAGTTGCAAAACCCTAGCCCTTTCAAAAACTCGAGTTACTTAATCTTTGCGGGCTTGTTTAGCTGCAATATAGTAGTTGTGAGATTACAATAATGAGAGAAAATATATGGAAGCATCCACTAGGTTTCCCAATAATATTTTCATTTTAAAATACATATATTAATATATGCATATTTGAATTCACTAATTATAATAAATTTATTATTAGATATTCCTATTTATTGCACTATACATTAGCTCCCACTAATGGTTTTTGTTCTTTAATGTAACCTCTCATCACTATGACCACTATAATATCTAATGCAATCTGTTTCCATTAACCAAAAGCCATTATGAATGCCAAAAAACTAAGATGTCCCATGACTTATATAAGCTTTTAGAGAATTACAAACCCTTTCACAATGCGGCCTCTGACCACTATTATCATTAACAAAAAATGACATTGATTAATTTATAGTCCTTAACATACTAACTCTGAAATTAGGTAAACCATAGTACACTATGATCTTTAACACAATGAATTCCAGAAACTATGCCCCCTAGTACGATAAAGACATTGTATCTCCTAAAAAGTCACACCACACATAAAATTTAATACTTAGCACATTAACTATAACTTATATATACTTAAAGTGGCTTAACATAGTGAAGGTAAAGGTGAATCAAGTGTAGCTCCTTCAAATTAAATTCCATGAGAAGGGAATATAAAAAAAGTTCAGTATTTTGTATTTGATATTAATTGCAAGAGCATTTTGCGGGAGTCAATCTATCGTAATGATATTGATGAGTACTCATAATTATCGAATTGGATGATATGATAATGACCTATATTTTGTAGATCATTTGAGGCCTTAATGTTGGTGTGTCAAGCCCATTTCACCTATTATGCTTATGCTTTCAAAACCTTAATTGTATGTATCTCAGATTTTATAAAACAATATGATCTTTTCAACTTTATCCCTCGATGCACTAAAATTAACAAAGTATAGATATGTTTTTCTAAATTTAATTACATGTATTTCAATTTCGATTGGATTCTACGAAAATACCAAAACAGGTGTCTTCTATAAGGTGCCCATTATCATTATCATTAGTTTTGTCCTATTTCCGTGTAGAAATCTGAATTATCCTATGGATAAGTTCTAGTTGTAGTTTTAGTGTATCTAGAAATACCAGATGTCTTGCACAAGGTACCCATTATGATTATCATTAGTTTTGTCCTATTTCCATGTAGAAATCTAAATTATGCTATGGCTAAATTCCAATTGTAGTTTTAGTATATCTAGAAAGACTAGCCAGATTCACTAAAGTAGCTGTGTTGAAGATTTTTATTACATTATTTGTTTATTATTCAATTTTTCAACATATGCAAATTTTCACTTGCGTAAAGTATTTTTATCTTACATAAAAAGAGAATTAGAGTATGGAAGATATCAACCGATAACAATAGCCCAAAAGAGAAATTACCTCATTCAAAAGAGAATAAACTAATAAAAGGATAATAGAAGTTGTGATATTATTATCATATGAGGAGGTAATGGAGACATATATTGATATCTTAACTATCATAAAATTGGTAAGGGTTTCCTCTATAACTTCCCTCTCTAAATTTGGAGTAAACATATTGTGGTACATATTTTGTTAGAATCTATTAAATGATAGAATTTATTGTAGGAGATAGAATCATTAACTGATGCAAAAAAATCCAATAAATTTCTCTGATGAGGTTGCAACCTGCTAACCATAGATGCTATAGTTTTTTCATATTTCCTAGCCTAAAAGGCATGGATCCAGCATGAAAATTGGAGGTTAAGTTAAATTGTAAAAGATGCTAAAGATTTCCTAAAAAGGATGGAATTGTAGCATTGGAAAAATTGGAGAAAATATTTAAGACTTGCAACATTGGTAGTTGGTTGAAGGCAGGCACTGAACTGTTGAAGTTATTTGTGGAGAGATCTAGATGCTTATGTCTTGAAGGCTCAAAGATAATATCCGAGTGTAGGAGTCAACCATGGACAAGATTGTGTGATAAACCAAAATACTATAGGTTAATGCATCTTCCCAAGTCCGCAAGACTACTACTTGAATCGTTGATGTAATTTCAAATGTATGCGTTAATTTTTAATTCGAGTGAGGTAGGCGAAGATGACACTCTACTATTTGTTGGAGTGAGTAATGTCTTCCCAACCCAACCTGATAGTAGGAAATGTTTTTTGTAATTATTTTCCTACCACTCATAGACATGCCCTGAGTTAGTTATTGTTTCCAAATTTTCATTAAGCAGTTGCACAAAATATTATTTTCAAATTTCCATTAGCAATTTTGTCTGCACCATTGTGATTTCCATGAGAAACCATTCAGGCTAACATGTAAGAGTTCACTTGAGTTAAATCTTCTCTTCTCATTAGATATTTATCTATTTTAATTTATAATTTAATATTATTGGATTTGTCTCCAAATATTCACTAAGTCGCAACCAAGAATATGATTTTCAAATTTTTATTAACAATTATGTATCATATGCATGCACCATTATCTATTCTAGGTAGAAAGGTTGAATGCTATATTAGTTAAGAGTTGTCATTGCTAGAAGCCAAAGTCAACTCATTTTGTGCATATTTATCCATCACAATCTTTTCAAGAAATATAATACAGAATATTATGTTGCCAACATTGAGAAGAAATCTTAATTGCTACAGGTAAGTATTTAATGTACTAACTTAAAATATCATTAACATTTGAATTAGTGAGGCTCAGGGAGGTGCATGCCACCCATTCAACCTTAATTATAATTAAGGTTGGGTGGCATGGTAGCCAACAGCCATGCAAGCACATGTGAATTTATGCTAATTAATGAGAGGAATTTTTATTACTTGCAACATGATGATGGAGGCGGTAGTAGTGACATTGGATCAAGCATGGCACTTGTGGGTTTACGAGCTCGAACTAGGTATCAACTAAGTATTAATATGGGAAATATTACATACTTTAATGGCTTCAAGGACGTTTTACAATGCTCAAGTTTCCATGGTACAAGGTAAGTCTAGGATGACTCCAAGTTTTTCCAATAAAATCACACCTTTAGCACTTTTAGAAGAATTTTCCTTGTGGATTTACAACACTAAGTGGTAAAAAAAATAGTGCTCTTGGTCACTTGCTACACGCTAAAGAAACAATGAGATGTGTTAGGGTGACTACTACATAAAGGGGTATGTCAATTATTTATACATCACTAAGGTAAGTTCAGTATTTATTTATTTTTGTCATCAACTCTATGTTAGTCTTTATGGGGACTAGGAACTACCATAATTCACGAGTCTTGTCCTTATTCTTAATTAACCATAGACATTGGCTCTTTCATTTTCCTAATCGACATTATGGTTATTTATAAGGTTTTGGTTTAGTATTGGGTATACTTTATGGTGATGGGGCCAATTTTGTTAGTTGGTGGACTAGAATGCATAGGTTGGTCTAGTAACATTGCATTCTCCTTGTGTTGGAAGGATGTCAATTTTTTTGTGCTTTGATGGAGGGTTGGGTGTGCCTCCATAGAGAGAGAAAGCATGATTAACATCTCAACTTTTGAATTTTAGCCCTCATCCCATGTATAGGTATAGGAGGTACATAATTAGGTTCCTGCGGTATTCTATCTAGGTGTATTGATGCTTATTGTTATGGAAATAGTTTTTTGGTTTGCAGGAAATATTGTGATATAGCTTGGAGTGAAATGCCTCATCAATGAGGTAGTACTAGAAGTGCAATTCTAGAGAGGGGTGAATGGAAAAGGCACATTGTAGGAGATTTAGGCCATGGTGAGGCCTTAGATCCCACTCTAGCCCACACACATGGAATCAATGACTTAGTTTCTCCAAAGGAAATTGGCTATCTTTCTTGGTAATTACCTAGTGGAAAATAAATATGGTATGTGTGAGGATGTTAGGATTTTGGAAAATTGTATAAATCGATGTAATATTATGATATAATGGAGGCCCTTAGATTCACAAAATAAAAAATAAAAAAAATATCTATAACCATGCAAGAGAGATCATTGTTTTATAAAGAATGATAGATATGGAAAATTTTAATGACTAAACATCTGAATGGAATGGTATAAATAGGGGGATAAATTTGTTACAAACATTCACGAGATTAGAGAATTATAAGAAAGTAAATGATGAATGGTTTTCTATCCTTTTTTACTTGGAATTTGTGTTAGTATAAAGAAAATTTCATAAGTAAATTATTATATTAGTATATATATATCTGTGTGTGTGAGGATTGATTTGTTATATGTAACTGAGTGTAAGATTGGCATAACATATTTCAAGAAAGATGCATTCTCAATATATAATTTATATTTGCACAAAAAAGTCATATGTATATTTTTATAAAGGTAATGGATACAATTGGATTAAAATTTTTAAATAAATTTTAATGAATACACGATAATTTAAACAAAATTTCTACAATTACATTAAATTTATGATACAAAATTATAAATTATGTTTATGTTTTTAAGGTTTTTTATTTAAATAATTTTTGAGACTAAACTTGTTATTTTGGAAGCTTAGAAAAATATAACACTAAAAAAAGGCACTTTTCCCTTTCCCTTTTAAGAAACCAATATATCAACTAACAAACATCTATCATATATAAGAACCAAAAAATTTATAGTTTCATTTATTAGAAGTTATTAAGCACTAAAGTATGGATAAATGCAACAATAAGAATGGAGGAGATTAACAACATTTCAATCATTTTTTATAAAAACATCCCAAAAGATAATATCAATAAATGGAATTACATATTGAAAAATTAAATTGAACCAAGATCTAGGAGCGGAAGCGGAGCATGCAAGGCGGTTCAGGCTAGGGTTAACAGTCCTAGCACGCAGAGCTGCAGGACAATATGAACAAATCGGGGGCAGGTGACTGTGCAGGGAAATTGAAGCAAAGAGGGGCAGAAGCATTTTTTCTTGGCGCCGAGGTAGAACCTCGAACCTGTAAGTGCTGGGGGAAAAATGGAGAATCAGAAGGGGAGGGGAGAGATCCCCTCCTTTAAGAATATAGTTGCAGGAGAGGCAAGTGGTTCTGGAACCCGTAATGAGTCTAGGGAGAATAACAAGGAACCACCGGTGATGGGTAAACTATGGTGATTGAAGACAGGTGGGAAATGCCTTCCAAGGGCAAACAAGAAGCTTAGATATGTAATACCCAACAATATGCTGGAGGAGTACACCAGTTATATGAAAGATCATGCCTTGATCTGTAAGTTTGTTGGGTATTGGCCAAATGAAAAAGAGCTATACAGATGGATCTATCAAATATGGAAACCAAAGGGCCATATAGAACTGAAATTGGGCGCAAAGGGATTTTTCACGGCAATATTTGAAAATCTGGAGGATAAGGAAAGGGTCTTTGAGGAAGGGCCATACTTCATGAATAATGCAGGCATGTTCATGAAATTCTGGGAGGAACAGTACAATCCTGACAATGAAAGGATGTTGGAAGCCCCGATTTGGGTCAGATTGTTTGGACTCCCAGTCGAATTTTGGAACCCTGAAATTTTGGAAGGGATCGGCAACACTATTGGGGAATTTGTCAAGGTAACTGACACAACAAGGAGAGGTAAGTTCACTTCTTATGCAAGAATCTGTGTTTATATGAATATAGTTGAACCCCTTTCGGAACACATCGAGTTGGAATACCATGATTCGGTATGGCAGTAGCCACTAGACTATGAGCATATTCCTTTTAGGTGTTGACGCTGCCATGAATATGGCCACTTAGCTAGGCAATGTCCCCTAAATAAGGAAGAAGATTACATAAGGAAACCAGAGGAACAGCATAAGGCAGTAGAAGGAAAGGAGGAGACAGAGAAAGATTTTCAACAGGTTATCAGGAAAAAGAAGCCGATCAGAGAAGGAGCAAGAACGCAAATCCAAACACAATCACAAAACATCGAAAGTCAGAATAAGTTTAAAATCCTACAACAAAATAATGAAGAAGAGGAAGAGAATATGGCTAAAGGTGAAGACTTAGAAAATGAACCTATGGATATTTTCCAGGAATCAGGAGAAAAGAAGGCAGTACAAGGGGAAACGAGTAAAGAAGTGCCAGAGGAAGGGATAGAAACACAAAATAACCAGAGCCAAATGGAGATAGAACAACAGTAGGAAAATGAGGCAGAGGAGGAAATAATTATGAAGAAATTAATCCAGGAATGGAAGAACATGGATGAAAGATTTATCCCAGATCAGCAAAAACAAATGTACAAGGAAGCCTTTAAAAAATTTAAAGAAAGGAATAAAGGGAGTATGGAGAATCAGGATGCCACTATAGGAGAACAGGGGAAAGAACAGTCGGGAATGGGCGGGTCTGGCAAAAGCAGTAGAAAAAGAGGACGAAAAATATTGAACGAAACGATCCAAACAGTTGGGGAAATTTTGATTAACTCTGGTAAAGTAATACCTCTCTCTGAGGTATTTTCCTTCCCTTCCAAAAAGTTTTAAATGATTATTGTCAGCTGGAAAATTAGAGGGCTGAACAGTAAGGGTAAACAAAGATATATGAAGGAGAAACTGAAAAAAGGAAAACCAAGTATAATGATTCTACAAGAAACTAAAATTACTATGCATCAGATGGAAGGTATTATTAAAAATAGCAAGCTGCATTATGAAATAATGGGTCAGGATGTAATCGGCTCAGCTGGTGGCATTGCAATTCTCTGGAACCCTAATGATATCATTTTTGAGAATTGGACTAGCATGTATAGAATCTTAACAATTCTAGGGAGAATAGTAGGTACAAAAGAGAAGGTATTAATTTCAGGTGTGTATGGTCCACACACTCCGGGAGATAGAGGAAATTTTCTTAAGAATTTGCAAACAACCCGAAAACTATATCCAGACATTGCCTGAATAGTAGGAGGTGATTTTAATATAATAAGGTCCCTTAAAGAAAAAAAGGGGAGCATAAGGAGAGCTGACTAGAGTATGGAGTTGTTTAGTGATACGATTGAAGGTCTGAGACTAGTTGATATACCAACCATTAATGGGATTTTTACATGGAATAACAGGAGAGGGGGTACGAACCAGATAGCTTCCAGATTGGATCGTTTTTTAGTCTCTGAAACAATAATGAATAGAGATGTATTCATAGAAGCAAAGATTATGCCATCTCTTGGTTCCGACCACTGACCTATTAGACTGGAAGTAGATATTAAGGCTAATCTTGGCAAGAAGCTTTTTATATTTGAAACTTTTTGGCTTAGACACCCTGACTTTGTAGGTAAGATGGAGGAATGGTGGCAGCAAAGCACAGCTCAAGGGAGAGGCAAAATGCATACCTTCGAACTCAAGCTAAAAGAGCTAAAAGAGCGCATAAAAAAGTGGAATAATGAAGAATTTGTAAATATTTTGGAGGAAAAACAAAAACTGGAAACAAAAATGGAAGAAATTCAGCAAAGGATGATAAATGAAGAATGAATAGAGGAAAGCTCCGAAAAAGAAGGAATAATTCTAGGGAAACTGGAAGAAAGAAGGAAGCAGGAGGAAGTGTTATGGAGGCAAAAGTCCAGGATCAAATGGCTCAGGGAAGGAGAGAGGAACACTAGATTTTTCCACCAAGCAATGGTTCACCATAGACAGAGAAACATAATATTTTCAATCAAGAATGAGAACGGGGAAAGGATTGTGGAGCAGGAAGGGATTGAAAGAGTGTTGATGGACTATCACAAAGGAATTCTAACTGAACCCCAATTGGATAGATCTGAAGTGATCAGGAAAATATGTAAGGCCATCCCCAGTATGGTTACTGAGGACCAGAACAAAGCCTTAATGAGAGCAGCTAGTTTGGACGAGGTGGAGGAAGTAGTGATGAGCATGAAGAAAGGCACTGCCCCTGGTCCTGATGGCTTTTCGGTTGACTTCTATCAAGCGGGGTGGCATTTCTTGGGTAAGGAAATCCTGGATCTGGTAGAGGAATCCCGGATGAACCAAAAGGTATGGAATGCTCTTAACTCTACCTCTTTCTCTTTGATCCCTAAAACCGATAATTCAGAGGATGCCAAGGGCTTTAGACCCATTTCCCTTTGTAATTTTATTTACAAGATAATTTCCTCTCTAATGGCTAAAAGGCTAAAACCGCTGTTAGAGAAGTTAATATCCCCAGAACAAACTGGGTTTGTGGAAGGGCGCCAAATTCTAGATGGATTAGTAGTTACCCAAGAAGTTATCCATTCTATGAAAACTAGGAAACAAAAAGGAATGATGATAAAACTAGATTTGTCAAAAGCCTATGACAGAGTTAGTTGGCAGTACTTAGAAGAAATTCTGAGAAGCTTTGGCTTTAGTAACAGATGGATAAGTTGGGTTCTCAGTTGTATATCAATCCCCAATTTCTCAAGATTAGTTAATGGCACTCCTTCAAAGACCTTTAAGGCCTCCAAAGGAATTAGGAAAGGCGACCCTATATCGCCTTTCCTGTTCATTCTTGCTGCTAAAGGCCTGGGCAGGTACCTTAAGCAAGAAAGAATAACTGGTAATATCAAAGGGCTCAGGTTGTGGGGTAATGAATTGCCTATAACCCATCAACAATTCATTGATGACATTATGTTGTTCGGGGAACCAACTGTGAGGGAAGCGAGAAACCTGAAAAAGGCTCTTGACTTATTTGGGAAGGCTTCTGGCATGGCAATAAACAAGGACAAATCCTGCACCTTTATATTTAATACAGTGGCAACAGTGAAAAGGCACCTGACCATATTGCTTGGATTCAAACAAGGAGACCTCCCAACAAAATACTTGGGTAATATCCTAGATTACAGTTCGAAAAGACTGAAGAATTGGCAGGGAATCCTTGACAAATTAACGAATAGAATGGAAAACTGGACCTTTCGAACCCTAAATATTGTAGGAAGGATTTTTTTGGTTAAATCTCTTTTACAAGAAATCCCTATATATCCCCTCTCGATTATGGCAGCACCTCAAGGAGTCTGTATCCAGATCAGAGAAGTGCTAAGGAAATTCATCTGGGGAGGGTCTTCTAACCAGAAGAAGTGGGCTTTAGTTTCCTGGAAGCACTTGATAAAACACAAGGAGGAGGGAGGTCTGGGCCTCAGGGACCCGCGTAAGCTCAATAAAATTCTTGGTGCTAAACTCTGGTAGCGTTGGATGAGAGGGGGTAATGACCTTTGGAAACAACTTTGGAGGCACAAATACAATATGCCATTGTCAACGGAGGAAATTTATCGCTTACAGGAGACCCCAAGGGGTTCAACTATATGGGAGTTAGCCAGTCAAAACCGCGACATAGTAAATAAAAACATCTTCTGGGAAATCAGAGCTGGAGAGGAAGCAAATTTTTGGGAAGAAAAGTGGCATCAACGGGAGAAAATGAACAGCATCCAAGGCATTCAGGATATTCAAAACAAAATTGGGAACAATCACAGGTATATTAAAGATTACTGGAAAGAAAATGAATTGGATGGGATCTAGCGAAAGTGGAAACCTTTGGAGGACTGGGACATTGAGACAAACTAGGAGCAACAGGAGGTTTTTTGGAAGGAAATTGAATCCCAGAAAGTTAAGGTGAGAACAGGGAAAGATATCATCAGATGGGGGAAGTCAACAAAAGGAACTTTCACAGTCAGAGAAGCATACTATTTGACAGATCAGCAAGTAGCCTCGGAGAGAACCCAGGACTAGAAAATCTTTTGGGGAAAAAACTGGTGGCCGAAAGTTACGATTTTTGCATGGCTGGTAGCCAATCATAAGATTCTGACTTGGGATAAGCTCCAGTAGAAAGGCTTCAATGATCCTTCAAAATGCCACTTATGCAACAGAAAGCCAGAAACGTAGGAACATTTATTAATCAATTGTGACTATACCAGAACTCTTTGGAGGGAAGTAGGGAGGCTATTCGGCAAACCGGGAACGTATCCGAAAGAAACTAGAGAAATAATTTTCCTATGGCAGAATGAAAAATTCCAATGCAGAGTGGTGCGGAGAGCTTGGGATCTCATGGCAGGCTTCGTTCTCTGGATGGTGTGGAAGGAACATAACCGAAGAATTTTTCAGAACAAAGGTAAAAATTCGGAAAATATATGGAAACGGGTTGTCAATCTCACCAGAGAAACGATATTGGTGGAAAGATGGGAGATGGAGGATTGGAAGGCTGAACAGGGTGAGGACCAAATCCTCAAATCATTAACCCTAAATTATGAGATGGTCCACAACAAACAGCCGGTGAGGATTAATACAAGGAACCAGAGCCAGGATAGGTTTGAATACCCCAAAGGTAATTTCGTTAAATTAAACTTTGATGGGGCTTCGAAAGGGAATCCAGGCAATGCTGGATTCAGAGGAATCCTTAGGGACAGCCAGCAGAATACCAAATGGATTTTTGCGGAGTGGGGAGGAGAAATGACTAATAATGAGGCTGAGCTATGGGCCGTCCACCAAGGTCTACAAATCGCAATACGTAACGGTTATAGAAACCTGGAGATTGAGGGGGATTCCCAAATGGTAATAGAAATATTGAAAAAGATTAATAATGGTAGGAATTAGGAACAGGTCACGAGTAGCTGGCGAACAGCTGGCATCATTTGGGACATTGCAGAATTACTGAAGGGTGTGGACTACAAAATCTTCAATCATGTGAAAAGAAATGGGAATTGTGTGGCAGATTTTCTTGCAAATCGGGGTTGTAAGGGCCGAGCTGGCAAGGTAGACAGCATGTGGAGAACGATTCAATCTAACAGAGAATGGAAGGAGCTGGACAATATCATAAATCATGACCATGACTAGGCCTCGAAGGATCATCATGAATAGGCTTCACCCGCGAGCTGCAATACTCGTGCGAAAAACTGGGGATATGGGGAAATCGGTTCAGACAATAAATAAGTGTTAGAAAGGACCTGGGGGGGAGATCATTGATCACCATGCGAGCTCAAATCGGGAAGGTACGAAAACAGAACGGAAAAATCCACCTCATAAAACTCCAATCATAGCTACGAACTGGCGGAGAAAAGGGAAGGACATGCCAGCGACCTTAAATGGAAATCAATCTAACAAGATTGTTGATCGGAAATGCGTAGGCAGGAATAACAGATGGCAGGGTAAGGACAATGAGACAGATAGGAGGAGCGGGATAAGTGATTATATATCAGCCTGCATGCAAAGCAACCGGCACCAAAAGGATACAATTAACATCCGCGGAGCGAGAGGAAACACAGGTTCGACGAGAAACTCCCGAGCTAAGCGAAGTCGTTCCCCTGTGAGCTGTATTATGGAGACCAGGAAGAGAGCTAGGCTAGCAGAAGAGATGGAAGCGGAGAGAGGCAGAGAGCAAGACAGGAAGGGTAAAGAGGTGTTGAAAGAAGAAAGAGCGGAGGAGATTTATGAAATCCTCGACATTTCTGAGGAGGACAAAAGTAGAGAGCAAAGCAGAAACGTAGAGGAATGGGAGCAGTACGTCATTGGAATCAACCAGCGGAGTCGGCGGGGAAGAAGGGTACCGCATAGAGGGCGGCAGCCGAGGAATAGGCACGCAAACAGTGAGGTAGAACCAAGCAATGGGCACGGTAGCGGGGCGAATAGAGCCCGTGGAGGTAGGGGAGAAAGACCTGAACAGAGTAGGAGGCCCGACAGAAGGGCTAGACAGACTATTGAACAGAAAATCCAGCAAGCTGAGAGGGCCTACTCTCAGAATACCTACCCCAGAATCAGGAGGATTATCCAGAACATGGAAGAGGAAGCTATTCAAGCCCAATTCGACTCTGAGATGGAGGACTGGGAATTTCTTGTTCATGACCCCGACAATACTAGAGGCAGAATGTCCATGTTTAAACAGTCTTTACACATTTACTGGGTTATGAAATGGTTATTGGCTAAGGCTCTGGAGCAGGCTGCTACCGAGATGGTAGAGTTGGCTCAGGAAGTCCCAAATCTAAGGAGGGAGCTCTGCATGCTGCAAATTACCATGGAAATGCAGGAGAAAAAGCTGGACGAGATCCAGCAGATGCTTAAAGAAGGTCAGAAGTAGAGCAACAAAGAGATCTCTCAGAATCTAGGAGATGCAGCTGAGTAACTTCTGTTTTGCTTTTCTCTTTTTTGATGAATCTGCGTAATATAGATAGATTAGACAGGTTTCATAGTTTTGTAATAGATAGCAATCATGTGTATATCAACAGAATCAGAAAGTGGAATGATTGTTTAGTTTATATAGCATGGAAAAAACAGACTGTGGTATTTCTTTTTTTGGTCTGCGGTTAAAAACTTTAGGTGGCTGCCCTACTCGGTTTCCCCTTGTGGGCGTGTAGATGGCTCCACCAATCCTGCTGTAATTTTTTGACTTGATAATAGAAAAACAAGAGTAACACCTTTGCCTACAAAAATAAATAAATAAATGGAATTACAAATTAAATTGTATTGTTCGCATGACTGGTGCTCTAAATCCTTGTATAAGGGATATGTGTAGGTATTATGACTGTTTATGTCTCTGTCTGAAACATATTTGGTCTATCCCTTAGCTACATATGAGATGATTTCACTCCATGACTTGTAACACTAATATGTACAGTTTCATATTCATATAGCTATGGACAAAAAAAAGATATACCATAATTGAAAATGTAGAAAATCCTCATTGAGATATAGAGAAGTTATTAAAAATTACCTGGTGAGCTAGTAACTTGTTAACTAGTGCTTTCATGTCTACTACTATGCTTGATTTACCAAGAATAATGAAAACACAATTTTATGAGTAGTGTTGAACTTCTTTGAAATTGTAGATCTTTGAACTTAGTGGCCACTAATTATTTATTGTCACAAGATATCCACGAGCTAGCAACAAATGTTTACGGGGACATAGTATACCAATCATATACTATCTATATTAGATAATACTATAGAGGGATGATTAGAGAGGAAACATGCATCTTGGTCAAGATTGTGTGATGTAAGGATTTTTCGAGGTAATAAAATTTAATTGTTACTTTGCTTTTTTAAACTAGCCATAAATCTAGTGTAGTCAAAATATCGACTTAAAAAGTAAATTGCAACCCTCCTTTTAAAGGATGAATTTTGTGTTTAGATATATTTTTATTAGTACAAAAAGATATAATACCAAACAAAACATTTTATTTTATGCCTCTTCTCTGAAACAATCAACATTTACATTTTCAATGTTTTTTATGAATCTGAGTTAAATAAAATATTTTATTACTTATTTATGTTGTTATTTGAACAATAATTATCATTTAATCCAATCCAAAAGTCATGAATATTAAAGGAATTATAATTGTAAAATAATAAAATTTAAATTTAAATTTTTTATCAAGGTTGTTGAAGACTAAACAATATTATCTAAAATTTTGTAATAGTTTTTGCATTTTGATCACCATTTAATGTGGCAGGGAAAAGAAATACAAGGAACATTACTTTCTATGTATTAGGATTATTACTATTATTTATATGAGTTTATGTGATTTACAATTGTATTCAACAACCTTATCATTATCATGTTATATAAATTAATTTTAAATGTTAGGAGACATCAATTCATTCTTTATAAGAAACCATACTTTCCTTATAATACATGTGTTGTGCTATAAAAACTATCCTAGATCCATCTTAATTGAAACCTATTAAGTGGATAGAGTGATAATATATTTCAAGTTGCAAACCTTTCTTTAAGTTTTTCACTCACAAAAGTGGTATCATCTTGAAATATTTGATCCCTCTTAGTACTTGATAGATATAGAGTAAATATAGATCTAGGTTGGTTCATCTCCATAATAAATTACCTTGTCTTATCTATAAAGTTTTGGTGGAAAGAAAATACAACAAAGTTGTTCAAAAAACCAAATTGCAAAACCAATGTTAAATTTCAACAACAAACTTTTCATGGAAAGGGAATCGATATCATTAACAAATATTTGTAATATATTAATTTTAAAATATTTAAATAAATATCACTCAACGTCAAATCTTCAAGGGTTCTTTACAAAAATGTCCTAAATATGTTTCCCAATCTCATTATGGAAAAAATAAATAACCAGAAAATGATTCATTCAAATATTCCTCCACAAACTCACACATGTTCAATGAGATAATTTTACTAAAAATAAACCAAATGAAACCTTGATTTAAAATAAATAAGTTTCTAAGAAAATATTCACACAATAGTCATTTCATGGTGTATAAGCATATATATGACCTACAAAATCATTAACCAAGTTAGACCATTCCCTTTTCGAACACTCATACATTTTCAACATAATAAATTTACATAAAATAGATCAAATGACATTGAGACAAAGTAATTTTTTTAATATAAAAAAAACTATATACCTCCCAATAGGACAATGTTTCCTACACAAAGAAGAATTGAAAAACAACATTACTTCTAAAAAAAAAAAATTAAATAGACCCCTATTTTTTCCCTTTCTAATTTTAAATTATTAACAATCAATTTAAACAAAGTAAAATCTGACCATAATATATAGAAGAGTTTCCTGTTGTACTCATACAATTTATGAAAATAAAATCATAGGAAGTAATTCACAATAAAAATAAATTCCACAAACACTAGACTTAAATACAAATGAATCAAATGAAACCCCACATTTCTTTTCTTCTCATTTAACTTTTTTCAAAAATGATTTGAAACAAAGTAGAGCCCCCTTGTTCTCTTCCTTATTCGTAAAAATTAGATGTGTAAAACAAAAGAAAATTTAAAGCTTCAAAAAACCCAAATTTTAACCTTACATTGGAATGGTTTGGGCATAAATTTATGGTTCTCTCCATGGGAGTTAGGCCATAGAAATTCATGAGGAAAGATGAGATATGCTAGCTCAAAAATCCAATTTGCAATAAATGAGAATGAGAATATTATTTTAGATAATAAATAAACACAAAATGTGTATGAATAGATAGTGAAAGAAGGTTGAAGGTCACAAATAGGCCCTCCACCATTCCATCCCTTTGTCGCCCTATCTCTCTCTTACTCTCTATAACTCTTCCTCTCTCTCACTCCTCCTATCCCTCTCTCACAGTGTCTCTAAATCTCTCTCTATGACTCTTACTATGGCTCTCTCTCTCTCTCTCTGTGTCAATCTCTCACTCTCTTATTCCTTGTCTTACCCTCTCTCTTCTACACTCTCCTTCTCTCTCTTTCTCTCTCTCTCTCTCCCTCCTCCTCCCTCTCCCCCTCTCCCTCTCTCTCTTCCCCTCTTTACCTTTCCTTCTCTCTCTCTCACTCCCATTCTTCTTCCTCCTCCCTTTGCCCCTCTCCCTCTCTCTCTTTCCCTCTCTCTCTTTGTCTCTCCCTCTCTCCCTCTCCCTCGCTCTCGCTTGTTTTCTATTACTTGATCTCCCTCCCTCTCTCCCTCTTTCTCTCCCACTTTCCTATCTCACTTTCTCACCCTCGCTCTTGCTATCTCCCTCTCTCATTGTCCCCCTATCTTTCTCTTTCTCACTCTCAGAATATCTCCCTGACACAATATCTTTGATATTATTTCCTTCTCACTCTCTCTCTGTAAATATCTTCACCTCTCTCTGTAAATAACAACAATGAATTATTGTAACATAGGAGGCCTAGATCAAGGATTATTGTAACATAGGAGGCCTAGATCATCGAAATAGATCAAGAATTAAGGTCAACTCTCAAGGAAAAATTCACGAAGAGTGAGTCATGTCAAGGCCATTACAATAGCTTCATGAACATCTAAACACACAGATGCATATGCGTTAAGGCCTTTAAGAATGTGCTCAACCCATACAAGCAATTATAGTTGTAGTGGCTGTATGAGCTCTTCACAAGCTATTTTATTGGCTCTTTAGCTTTGTTCTAAGGACAAGCTTTTGTGCTTTTTGATTTTGTGCCTTTTCTTTTTCTGATAAGGCTCAACGTTTTTACATTCTTGACTTTCTAGTGCTTTGTATTTTGTTTTCTGGTTCATCTGCTTTTTTTGGAC
>APFE031162177.1:0-14217 GCA_000404065.3 Pinus taeda | reverse complement strand
TAATCATTATTATTATATAATCTATGTTATTATTATATTAACAATTTTAATTTTTTGTATTGAAGTTTTCCATTTTCAATTTTTATGTTCATCTAATTGGACAGTTTAATCATTTTTTTAATTAATTATTTTGATATGATAGTTTAAATTGAAAGATGCTAGTATATTCTAGTCTTTTCCACTATATCGACTAATGGAATTATAACTCTTTAACATTTTGCATATTTAAATCATGTTTTTAAACCTTGTTTAAAATATTTTTTTAGCAAATGATGATTAAAAATTTATTGTGCCTATTACTTATTGCCATGTATAAAAATTAGATAAAAATGAAAACGTGTATCAAGATTACAAAAAAATGAATCTTAAAATTGAAAAAAATATTAAAAGTTGGCTCCCTGTTTTACATTATAAAACATTTCACTTTTCATTTAAATGGTGCCAAACGTGGCTGCATTATTTTTGAAACATATAGTAGTGACTTACATTACATTTTTTGAAATGTGTTGGTTTGGAACTTCCAAGTGAAATGGTCACAAATGTGGCTTCATTCTCAACCAAAAAAAATATTTAAAAAAAAATGAAACATGGCTACATTCTTTGGTCATATTATGTTTTGTGAGTTACATTTTGCAACGTGTTTTCTTCGAAAAATTGAAATTTTATAGAAAACACTAGGGGAGGTCATTGTTTCCATATTCAGCTAACTCTTTTTTTTCCCACAATTTTCTATGATTTGAGAAAATTACATGTTGTAGATACGAAACGCTAATGTTTGTACAAAATTAACCCTTGGGTATACCATACTTGTTTTGAAATAGATATATGCAATGATATATAGAGCATAATATAATGATCTGATAATATTTGCAAAAAATGAGATTTTATTAGGGTCTATTTGCCCCTTAAAATGGGTGGTCTATATATGGTTGGTGCTAATGCTAGTATTTTTCAGCATCCCGTTGTTCCTGAATTAGCCACTGACCATTGGGTTGGACCACAACCTCCTTGGATAGTTGGTCTATAATTTGATTGCATTCCCTGTAAATGTGATGACAAGAAATATAATCTAATTTTTATTTTAAATGCATAGATTCGTCCAATATGTTCCTCAGTGTGTGCACATGACATGTATATGTGTTATTGAACAATTTTATAATGTTTTTTGAGTTCCAAAAATATGACGGTGCTTACAATCATGTTTCAATGCAAAATGGAGCAAATGTCTAATAGTGATGAGTTTGACACAGTTATTTGTCCCAACCCTAAAACTCATCTGGATGGGGTAAGAATGTCTGTGAGATAGATTCAGAAAGATACCCACGCCCACATCCTTGTTCTTCTGCAGATCCATCAAAGTATGCCAAATGATGATTTCGGTAAATAACTTCAGGTGTCATAGGTGAGACAGGAGGAGTGTGCTTGTCATCAAAAATTTCTTGAAATGAGTTAATAATATGGGCGATAGAGATAGGCCAATGGGCATCTTTGTTTCAAAATATGATGCCATTCCTGTTCAACTAGATTTTGCAATAAATAAGTAAGGGGGGATTGTGAGCTTTCTGGTTCGAGGTATGAGTCCACCAATGATTCCAAGAAGTCTGAATGTTATCTCCATGCCATCATTGTCTAATAGCCAGAGAGGAGAGAAATTGTTCCCATAAATTGATAGCGAAAGGGTAGGTGAGAAAGAGATTTTTATTTGATTCAATGACCTGTTGACAGGGGATGCACTAGGAGGGGCCATCAAATGACCTTTTCATCAAATTTTCCCCATTAAGAGTTTTGTCCATAAGGACATTCCACATAAAAAATCCCAGTGCATATGGGAGATTTGAGCTTCTAAATAGTACACCACCACTTAGCCAGAACAAGTGGCTCGTGAGCAGCATATATGGTAGGATATCCGTCTTTCGAGGAATAACTTTTGTGTTTTTTAGGTGCCCAAATGAGTTCATCATTTTCCTCCCTCATATGTACATGTGATTTAGTTAGTGCAGAGGTATAGCCCACCCAATTCTGATGCCATTGTACAGTGATTCCCAAGTCAGATGATTTCCAAGAATTTGAAAAAATGGTGGTATTCTCCAGATCTACAATATTAGAAATCGAGTTTATGCCTCGATCATTTACAAAGGTAATAAGGTTTGGGTGTAGTCTGTACATATTAGAAAACCTTGACCATAGGTACATGCCTAAGCGTAGTGATGTCCTAGATTTAATATGCCATGCACGATAGTTTCTGATTGTAGGAAGAGTGTGTATGACACCCTACCAGATCATCGATATACCTATTCTATGCTAGGTCAAGAGTCAAATACAATCGAAATAATGAAAAAGAAAAATCTATTTGTGATGGACAACATAAGTCCAAAGGCTGTGGGTAATGAGAACATGGCATCCCATCTTAGCAGCAAGTTCATGTGCAAAAGAAGTAATATCCTTTATACCATAGCCACCCCATTTCTTAGGATGCGCGATTTGACTCCAGCCCACCCAAGGAAATGGCTTCCACTCCTTGTAACCATTCCATAGGAATCTACAACAAATATTTTGTATCGAGATAGGATTCTTACGGTAACCATGCTAAGGAGATCGAGTAAACCAGAATTGCCTCAAGGACGGATTTAATGAGCAAACGCCCATACTTGGATATGAACCTATGATTCCAATTATGAAATCTTTTTTCCACCTTGGCCATGATCCAAGTCTAATCCAATATTTTGTAACTATTTGGATTGATATGGAAACCAAGATATTTGAGTTCATGCTCCAGAAAAAGTCTTTGAAAGGGGAACTTATGAAGAGCGATCTCAATTTCTTGCTGGGAAAAATATGAGAAGGAGATTGTATATTTCAGTTGATTGGATTCCATACCAGTTGCAGTGGAAAAAAACCACATGATATCATAAAAAATAGAGAAGTCCTGTATTCCCCCACTGGGAAAGATAAGGACATCGTCCATAAAAAGTAGGTGGGAGATGAGCAAATTGTTTGTAATTTGATACCCTAAGGTCATCTGTCTCATCTTTCCTACAATATTAACCTACTTAGTCCTTCCATTACAAGGAGGAAAGTGAGAGGGGAAATAAGACATCCTCGTCTGAGGCCTTGCTTTAAGTGAAAGTAATTGGACGCCAAGCCATTAATGAGAATGTTGAAGGACACAATGGTGATAAAACACATTATCCATTGAATGAAAGAGAGAGGGAAGACTAAGTGTTTGAGGATAATTCTTAAGTATAACTAGCTGACTTAATCAAATGCCCTAGAAATATCGATCTTGAGGATGGATCCTTTTAAATGCCTTGTCTTAGTGGAGTGGAGGACCTCCTGTGGGATGTCAATGGCCTCATGTATTTGTATATTATGCAAAAAAGAAAAATTGCTCGGATGAGATGTGGGAAGATAGGATGGGATTTAACTGATTAGCGATGATTTTGGCAATAATTTTATGGAGGCAGTTGCAGAGAGATATAGGCTTGAAATCATTCAAAGGAAGAGGGGAGTCCACTTTGGGGATGAGGGAAATGAAAGTAGAGTTGACAAACTCATACATATGACCAACTAACCTACATTCCTCCACAACCTTAAGTAGGTCCTTTCCCATGGTTTCAAAGAAAGCTAGATAAATTTCAACAAACCATCCATCTGGGCCATGGACTTTATCCTTTTCAAACCATTTAAGAGTGATTTCTAGTTCCCCAATTGATGCTAGATTAACGAGATCAATCGTCGAATCTGGGTCAACAAAATGAGGGAAAAGTATGGAAAATCTAACGATTTCTGCAAGAGTGGCCCCTTGAAGACCCCTGAATAGTTGTCAAAAGTAGGTGATTGCAATATGAGCCAATTGATGAAACGTATGAGTAGGATGTCCATCCTCATTAGGCATCTTCCGGATAGTATTACTTTCTCATCTTTCTTTTGCATAATTATGAAATAATTGTGTGTTGTCATCCCCATCTTATAACGAGATAGATCTACTCTTGAGGTGTTAGGTCTCCTCACGTTCTTTGACAATTTTGGATCATGGACCTTCTAGGTCAATGAGAATACTTTTAGCTTCTGTAGTGGAGAAACCCCTCCCATTCGCGTCTAACAGATCTGCTAGCTTGTCTTCAATGAACCTAAGAGTTTGATCGTCTCGATCTCATTCTCTTTTAGCCCATTGAATAGATAGACTCATTAGTTCATTTAGATTGTGATAAAAGACTTATGATATAGGATCTCCCTTACGTAGGTGGATGTGCATGCCAATAATCATTAACAAATTTGATGTTATTAGAATCCATCAGCTAGATGGAATTGAATTTAAATGGGGCCCTTGGTTTTAGAAAGGAACCTGACAAATCCAAATATATAGGGGATTGGTCAGATATGCCACCACAGCCCAACCATTGACGAATGTTTCTCAAGGCTCTTACCAAACTCTCCTTGATTAAGAAGCGATCCAGTCTTCTGGATAGTGATGCTTCTCCTATTCTTTTGTTATGCCAAGCTAGTTGTAGCTTATTCATAGGGATATGAACAAGATGGTACTACTCTAGAAGATGTTCCAAATATCTGAGAGGGGGTCCAATTAGGCATTCTGTCCCCAAGAGTTCGTGTGTCCAATTGAGAAATTTAGGTCCCCTCCTAGATTGAGGTTGTCTGTGTTAGTGAGAGATAGCTTGAGTAAATGATTCCAGAATTCAACCCTCTTACGATAGGGAGTAGAAACATTGACGATTATGAATTCTTGATACAACTTCGAGTATATATCCATACCCAAAAATCCAGCCCCTCCTGAAGATGTATGTAGTTTAATCATGCGGGGGTTAATGCCAAGTGCAATTCCCCCAGATCGTCCACTGACATCTAGTGCATGGAAGGTCCATCCCGACTTTAGGGAATTTTAAAATAGAGATGACCTACTCAACCAACCCAAGGGTTTATGGTAGATAGATAATATCGATCTTTTGAGAATCCAATAGTCTTGTGAGGGCTAATCTTTTAGCAGGGCTAGCCAACCATGTATAGTAAAAGGAGACCCACTTCATGGATGAGATAGGTGGAGGGTGTCGAGTGCTATAAGAACCTTATCAAGTTTAGATTTCTTGCCCTAGGCCACATCCACCCCTGCTTGGCTAATGGTGTTAGAAATACAGGAGTGTCGACGCCTTCTAGGCTTGGTGAATTTAGGAGGCGTGATCAGGCCAATCGCAGAAGGCTCAGGAGGGTGTTTCCACTGAGAGGGAAGATTGTAGGGATGATAATGACCAGAGGATACCGATGCACCAGGAGAAGGAGGATTAATAAAAAACTGAGGTATAGAAGGCGAGGCAGTGGAATAGGATTTTTTTTCGGGGGGGGGGATTCAGAGGGGATGAGAGTGAAATGCAGGAAATGTCTGCAATGGATGCAAGTGCCATGAAATTGTTGTGTAGACGTAGATAAAGGTAATGAAATTGAAGAGAAATGCGGATGAGAAATATTGGTAGAGAGAGCGGGCGCAGTAGCTACCCGTGATCTTGTCATAGTAGGTGAATGAGGCTTGGGGAAGCCAAAGTAGTCATGTGAGCAAAACAATGATCTGGTGGCTTCGAATGAGAGGAACAAGTAGGTTCTCCTATGCAGATGCTTAAGCAATAGAGGTGGCACCATCTGATTCTTGGGTCGAAGAGGAGGTAGCAGTGACCAAAGGGCATTCCTTGTAGAGATGACCTACCTTGTCAGCCCTTCTACATCTTAATGACACCCCTTCATAATCTAGAATCTAGATTCTAGTGAATATTTTCCACTGAACAGTAATCTACTCCTCTAGTCCTTCTGTGGTGTCCAAGTGCACCAAGATGCACGCCATCGATTTGTTTCCAGAGCTAATGCAGGATTTATGATAATAAAGGAATGTACCCAATGCATTGCCAATGCAAGTAAAAATGTCCTCAGACCAGAAGTGCAGGGGAGGTCCCGAGAGATGAACCCAAAGTGGACTACTGCCCAATTGTTCCTACTGGGGGTCAAATAACGAACTCCATTTCTTAAGGAAAATAGGGGCCAATTTTATGTGCCAGTATCATTAGAGAACCCATGAAGTGTAATATTCGCTTTGAAAGCTAAGAGCGAACCATCCACAAGCTAGAGTCATGAAATAAGAGAGTTCCCTGAGTATGTTCCTCCAAATATAATTGACCCAAAGATGAAGTTGAGTGGCCGAATACCATCTCCCTCTAATAATTCCCACCAAAACTTCACTTGCTATGTCCACAACATCACCTATTTGCATGCCTTCACTGAAACAAAGGGCCAGATCCTTCTGGGAGGCTTTAACACACTTAGATTTTTAACTTTTCCCAAACAAGGTGTCGTCATATGATCTTTTAGAGGGTCCTGGGTACCCGAGGAAGCTGCCTGTAACCTAAGGTTACCATACCTAGGGTTTACCATCAGGACATCGAAATAGCCAAATGGAAAGGATGGCTTCTGAGTTTCAGGATAGTGGCCTAAAAGGATGATGAAGCTGGGATGTGGGAGAGGGGGTCATCCCTACAGTCGAAACCCATGAACTAGGGGTGGGCGAATATGGATGACAAATGGGGAGAGTCCGGAAGTGGATAGTTGAAATAAGGGGAAGGAGGAATGCAAAAGGCTAGCATATGTAGGGTGGGTGGAGAAATGGAGTGGCTATCGAGACCGGACTAGGATATAGTGAGAGCACAAAATGACAGACTAACATGAAGGGCCCAAGGTCTGATCAAATAGGAGGCGGTTCTGACCATAACAGTAGTGAAAAAATTTGGAATCCAGAAACCAACACCTCTAGCATGGAGAAAGGATAAGCCCAGATGGGTTTGTAGGGAGATGGATCGTCTGAATAGTTGAGAACATAACCCTCCATCTTCGACAAGTGTTGCAGTAAAGAAATAGAGACGGAAGGATAACGGGTTCTATGGTGTGCTAACTACAAGGACATAGGAGTAAGAGGGAGACCATCACAGTGCACACGCCAAGCAGATAGGGAAAGGAAAGTGTAGCTACAGTGACAAAGAAGTGAAGACCAAAACCCTAACCGAAATCTAGCAAAACACTAGATCGGAGCTCCATCTTGAAAGCTCTCAATTAAAATATTGGGCATAATTTTTTTTAGCTAACTCTTATTTAGTCTAAGCTCCTATTTATCCTTTGTGCATCAATTTTTTTTTTTCATTCAATTGTGAAATGAGAGTGTTTTCCTTTTGTGATTTTCGTTTATGGTTTCTAATTTTTATTATGATAAAGGGTATTTCTAGGTTGTATTATTTTTGCTTAGTTGTTTTTGCTTGCTTTATTATGGTTTAATGAGGAGCGTTAATTTTTTTTTTTTTTTTTTTTATTTTTTCTGATAGTTTTAATGTTCACTTTCTATGTTTTAATGAATCCTTATAGGTTTTGGATTTATATATTATGATTGTGTAACATGTATCATAGTTTTAAGAGTGTTATGAATCCATAAGATTTTGTGTAGGGTTTTTTTTCCATATTAAAGGTTGTTCATTGCAACTTAGGGATATTTTACATAGTGAGGGATTCTGATGGTTCTTTGTAATTGTGTAGAATCTCAATGGTTGGTATTTGTAATTGTGCACAATGTGTTACCATTAATGATAAATATTGTATCATTTTATATTTTACTAGAGTTTTGCAATGTTTGAATAAATGTTACAATTTTACCTGATGAATAGAAATCGTTATTCACCTATTCTATGCAACTGCATTAAATCATTTATATCTTAATAGAGATTTTCAGTTTTTATATTAAATACAATGTAGAATATATAGATTGAATTGTGAGAGAGTATACTTTATTATAACATAGATTGCATTACATAATTTATATCTTAATAGATATTTTAATTTTTTGTATTAAATACAATGTAGAAGATATATATTGAATTCTGAGAGAGTCTTATTTTATTATCACATAGATTGTATTGTGTGACTATACTTGTAGGCTAATAGCAGCTACCTATATTCCAAGGATAACCCATAAAGATAGTGGAAGCATTTTCATTTAGTGGTTGTATTGAAGTAATTAAAATCTTTCCCATTTTCTAAATTGTGAGGCGTGCATTTTCAATAGGAGTTGCTATAATCTCTTTGTGTTTCATTAAATTTTTACATGATTTTCTATTCTCTTCAGAATGTGAGATTAATGAGTAAATATCTATTCTTAATAGCTTAATTTGGTTAAATATTAAATTTAATAAAATTTAAAGTTTAGATAAGTTAAGTTAATTATGTTGGTTTTTAATATTTTAAGAGAATTTGGTTAATATAAATTTTGAATCATTTTTTTCTCCTCTATCTTTAACTAAATTAAATATAAAAATTAAAGTTTAGACAAATTAAACATATTTAATTTAAACTATCACAAAAAAATAAACCATATAAATGAAATCACAATTTCAACCATTCATAAATATTATAGAAGTGCTTATAATTTGCCCAAAATAATGAACATTTGTTATTTTATTATATGGTTCAAACATGTGAATAGGTAATGGTCTATTATGTTTTAATTTAATATTAGACAACATTCAAAATTAATTTTGGTTCATCTCTTTTATTTTCTATATATAAATATCATTTTACCTATTAAATATAATAGACACCAAATTGGTGCATGAGATCCCCTTGTTTGTGGGACACTAAGTCTACGAAGTCATACATACTCTACTCCTATTACATGATCTTCTCCAAATTTTCATTATACTGGGGAAACATCTTGCATTTGGGAAGATCATCATATAGATAATTTGGATACAAATGTCCACTCTAACCCTTTTTCATCTACAAATCAAGTTTAAAAAAAGGAGAAAGGTTAAAAATCATCCATGGTAGAATTAGTGATGGAATGCTATGTAATGATTTGGATGATATTTTACTTGGCCATTTGTTTGATAAGTTGGAATGAGTTGCTTAAATCATTGGATATTCCTTTAACCATCCTCCTCAAAGGAATGTTGTACCTCTAAGCGAATCAATCATCCCTGATAACATTTCACATCAAACAAGGTACCACACAGATCTTTCAAATTATGCCTATAGTATAGTTTGTTTTATTACATTCCCGTATTTACATTATCTTTTCATTTTACTTAACTTATAGTGTATTTGATTCCCTTGGCACAATAAACAACACATTTGAATAGAGATATATAAATTAACTCCCTAAAGTTTCCATCAAATAATCCCAAAAGTGAAGATGAATCATGTCATAACCTTACTATGAATTCTTCTTAACCACCAAATTGGTGAACTAATGTAAATGTTCAATGTGTTTGATTCGTTTTTAATTTGAAATTTTTTTGGTTGGTTGGACATTCAATTTTGTAATCTATTTTATTTTCTTGGAACACGAAACAACTCACTTAAATAGAGGTATAAAAATTAACTCCCCAAATGTTCCATCTATTAATGTTATGATAAAAGAGGAGCCATCCCATAAATTTCATTCACGTCATCAAACAAATGTGAATGTTCCATGCATTTGATTTTCTTTTTCATATTTTCATTTATAGTTATTTGTACATTGTATTTCATAAAATTTTATGGCCAATACAACATTCCATCCTACGAGATTGGAGAAATTCAATCTGTAACATGAAATTGGAAAACTAATCTAAATGTTCAATGTATTTGATTTTCTTTCCTTTTTTGAATTTTAATTGTTTGGATATTGAATTTTATAATGTATTTTATTTTATTAGAAAAATACACAACTCATTTGAATAAAGGAATAAAAATTAATTCTACAAATGTTTTATGTTATGTCTCCATAATACTAGTGATTCCGCCATTAATATTATCATTGTGTCTCTTATTATTATTGTTGTTCCCCTATTGTGCCCATATTGTTGTTAGTGTGCCCCATAAAAAGACACTATTCTAATTGTTGTGCCCTTATATTATCATTGTTATGTCAACTTTGATTATACTGTGACCCCTTAGACTCTTATATATAGAAAGGAGGTTTTATCATTTGTATCATGAAATAATTTTTCATTTCTATAATGCAAAGGAGTTCCCCCTGAAGAGGCTGATTTTGTAGTTGTTGATCTATCTTTTCTTCTATTTTATGAGCTGGTTGGATAACATTTGGTATCAGAGCTTTGGATTCTATGGTTTCATGGAATTTTCGCTATAAATAGTTTTCTATGACATTTTTGTAGCTAAAATTAAAACCCATATGAGAAGAAATCTTAATGAACCTCAGGTTCAAATTTCCGATCTCTTCTCATGACAGAAGTTAGGGTTTTTGCAATCTCCCCAAATTACATCCCAAAAGAAGAGAAAATATACTTGTATGTGTATCGATTTCACATATGGAGGTCGAAAAAATGACAGGTGGCACATCCTACAAGTTCACTCTATTAAAAAAGTAAATAATCATTTCATCTAGGGATATTGGGCATAACTCTTTCTTGGAAATTCCACCTTCAATTAGGTTGGTGGAATTGAAAATAGGACATAGAGGGCTATCTAAGGTTGTAATTTAAGACCTTGAGGATCTATAATTTCAAAGATACAATAGATTTAATATCGATCTCCTACAATGCAAAAAGAAGGTGTGTAGTTTTTTTTTTAATTTGCATAAGTTTGGTTTGAAAAATTAGTTTGAAGTGATTCAAAGGGCATGTTGAGGCATATTTGTCACTAATTGATGCCTCAAAGAAAGAAAACACCTAGTAAGCAACCTGAAAGCTCTACCATGACTCATGAAGAACAGGAAGAAATGCAACATGATATATCAAAATTACGAGACGAAGTTCAACAATTTTCACTTTCACAAAAAGTAACAGAAGCTTAGATGAATGGATTAAATAAAGGCATGGAAGCTAATATGAATGGCATGGAATTCAAGAAGAATGATATGGAAGCTAAGATGGATGGGATGGAAGCTAAGATGGATGGCATGGATGGTATATAAGCAAATATTAAAGGCAACATGGAAGATTTGAAGATAGTTTTGGCAAATTTGCTACAATAATTACCTACTAATGGCAAAAGGGTAGTTAAAGAAACTCATGATGAGAACAAAAGAAATGTTCATCATGATTTCATAGAATCTAACGTTGGATTGAAGAACCACCATGTTCCAAATATGGATATGAGGAAGTTTGATGGCAAGGGTCTTGTATTAAATAAAACCCTAATTTTCCCATTTCTAATTTTAAATCGTTAAAGATCTATTTAAACAATGTAGAACAACAGAACAATATATAGAAATATTTCTTATCGTACTCATACATGGTATGAAAATAAAATCATGGGAAGTAATTCTCAATGAAAATAAAATTTGCAAATACTCGACTTAACATCAACTGAATAAATTGAAACCCCATAATTGATTTTCTTTTGGTTTAAAATTTTCAATGATCGACTCAAACAAAGCACAACCCCCTTGTCCTCTTCCTTATCTATGAAAATTCTATGTGGAAAACAACAAAAAGTTTAAATATTTAACGCTCAAGGTTTTAGCCTAAGTTCATGGTTCTCTCCATGGGAGTTAGGCCATAGATATTCATGAGCAAATATGAGAGGTACTAGTTCAAAAAATCCATTTTACAATAAATGGAAGTGAGAATATCAATTCAGATGATAAATAAATGAAAAATGTGTATGAATATATTGTGAAAGAATGTTGAAGGGTCAAAATATCCCCCCCTCGTTCCTCCCCTTTGTCCCTCTCTCATTATCTCTCTCACTCCCTGTAATTGTTGGTCTCAGCTCTCACTCCTGCTATCTCTCTCACACACTTTTTCTTAGCCATTCTCTCTGACTCTTACTATGTCTCTCTCTAACTCTCTCTTTGAAATTGTATCCTTTTATATCTCTCTCTCTATCAATATATCAAACTCACATTCTCTCATACTCTCTCTTTCCTCCTCTCCCTCTCTCTCTTTGTCTCTCACCCTATCTATCTCTCTCTATCTCGTGCTCACTCCCTTTCTACTCTCTCTTTCATCCCCCCTCATTCATCTCTCCTTTCATTCTCCCCTCCCTCCTCTCTCTTTCTCTCTTTCCCTCACATTATCTCCCTCACTATTACTATCCACCTCTCTCATTTTCTCCCAATCTTTCTCTTTCTCACTATCAAAATTTCTCTTTCGCATACTCTCTCTCACATTATATCCTCCTCACTCTCCCTCTTTAAAAATCTTTCCCTCTCTCACCCTCTCTAATTTTCCCACTCTCTCTTGCCGGCTCCCTCTCTCATTCCCCCTCCCCCTCATCTCTTATTCCCTCTCTCTCCCTCTCTCTCTCCTTCTCTCTCTTGCTTTCCCTCTCTTGCTATATCTCTCTACCTCAATCTCTCTCTCTCTCTCTCATTCTCTCTCCTTGTCTCACTCTCGCTACCTCTCTTTCCTTCCTCTCACACTTTCACTATTTATTTCCTTCTCTCTCATTTCCCTCTCTTTCCCTCTGCTCCTCGCTCACTCTCCCTCTCTCTCCTACTCTCTCCCTTTGTCTCTCTTAGTCTATCTCTCTCTATTCCCCTCTCAATATCTCCCCATTATCTCTCCCCCATTTTACCTCTGAATACTCCTTCCCTCTTTCCTTTTGTTCGTCTCTCTATCTCACCCCCTCTCTCTTTTCATTTCTCATCCTCTTCCTCATTCTTTCTCCCCCTTGACTCTCTTCCTCTCTTAACATCTTCCTAAGTCTCCCTATATCCCTCTCTATGTCACCATCACTCCCTCCCTCCTTTCCTCCCTCCCTCACATAATCCTAAGCTTAAAACTTAAATCTTAAATCTAATTTGTAAACTTGACTTCACTTAACATTACTTAGCATTAGCCCACGGGGCTTTGGATTGACGGTGATTGGGTGCGCTGTTAAGGCACTCCTTGCGATAGGTCACCGGTTCAAATCCCCCGTGGGTACTTAGGTTAGTCTTAACGTAGAAAAAAAAAACATTACTTAGCATTAGGTGAAATGAGTCCTTTTAAAAAACATATATGGTCATAATATACAATTTTATACACATTATAAACTTGAAATCAATTTTACAACATTAATAAAAGAATTACATCCAATTATGTTATTTAAAATGCAATTTAAAAAACTAAAACTAAAAATATACATTTAGCAATTTTTATAAATAATACATTGTAACATGAATATTTTTTTTAAAATAATAACTATGAAATAATTAAATATAGGTGAAATAAATATACATTTCCATATTAATTACAATAATAATTTAATATTAATTTACACAAAAATATATATTTGAAAATAAACACAATGGAATGTTATTGAGTACAGTTTTATAATGAAGAAGAAATAAATAAATATATAATTATAACACATAAAAATTTAATAATCACATAAATGAATTTTAATATATATGAAAGAGGCGATCAGGGAATTTTAGTTTTTTTGATAAAACATTTCGTATTTAAAAAAGGACTTTCAGATTTTTTCGATAAAACATTTCATATTAAAAAGACGAGAGTTAGAAAGCGACTTCATTCTAGGAGGCCGAGATTAACAAAACGAGATCCCACCAAAATGAAATCCTAAAGAAATTAACATTAATGAACGACATTGTATAAATGTTAGGACTAGGGGGAGAAGGTGAGGGAGGAGAGAGGCACCAGAGGATGAAGAGTGGAGGGGTAGGGGGGCAGCGTCGATGGTGGAGGTGGAGGTAGAGGAAGAGGAGGAAGAGGAATGGGGACTGAGAATGAGGAGGAGGTGGTGGCAAAGGCTGAAGTAGAATGTAAGAAGAGTAGGTAGAGGAGGAAGAGGGGGAGGAGGCGTAGGTGAAGACGAAGACGAACGGGGAAATAGGAATATGGGTAAGGGAGAAGGATGAGGAATAGGTGAAGGCGAAGAGGAATAGAGGAAGAATGGTGACAAAGGAGGAGGAGGAGAAATGAGGGAGAAATGGGGGATGAGGAATAAGGGTAGAGAAAGATGAATGGGAGTAGAGGAATGGTGGAGGTAGATGAAGGAGGAGGAGGTTGTGGAGGATTAGGGGAGGAGGAGGAGATGGAGGAGGTGGGGGAGAGGAGGTGACGAAGGAAGCGATGTGGGGAGGAGTCAGAGGAAGAGGGTTTGATGAGGTGGAAGAGGTAGAGGAGGATTGGGTGAAGGGAGAGGTGGCGAGGGGAGGGGGTGAGGAGAGGAAGGAGGTGGGGGTTCCATGGTGGTGGGAAGATGGGGAAGAGGTGGAGGAGGAGAGGG
>APFE031162167.1:0-10428 GCA_000404065.3 Pinus taeda | reverse complement strand
GACGATGGTTTTGGTTTGGAATATTTATGGAAGACTTGATATTAATCTTGGTCTTAAATATATCATCTTGTTCTAGTTCTATAAAAGAAGGACTCATAGGTTTCACCTCTTGTGGGGTTTTTCCCTAGCTAGTAGCTTAACCTTTGGTGTCACTCATCTCTTTGTGATATTTATATTTTTTAAATTTGTATAATTTCTTGATGAAGAAGACATAACTAGTAATAAGAAGGCAAGATAACAGTGAAAAGTAATTATCAAGAAGACGAATCAAGAATTGATCTCTATTGAACTTGGTTTCTCTATGGTAAAATAACATACAAATAAGCTCAATGAATAAATAAGAAATTAATTTAATTATAATATAAGAAATCATAATAGGATATAATACTGAGGAAGATCTGAATACAAGAATGAAAAACATGAGCATTAGATAATTCCATAAAGTAGACTAAAATATAGGCACATGAGTAGGTGACCTTGCAATGTTATATAGTACATTATAAACATGTTTTTGTATAAGCCATAATTTCTTTACTTAGTGACCAAACCATTGTAAAAAATTGAAATTTACTTCTTCTCTAAATAACTCGTGGTGGGAACAAATGTTTAGGATGTGAAATATATATTTTTAAATAAAATCTATGTATAGTAGATATAGTTGTAATAGACTTAGATATCAACTAATTACATAAAAGGAGGAATAAATTACTGAATTAGTTGAAGATGGAAAACATTGGTTTTTACACATTCCTATTACAAGACTATGTCAAACTTACAAGAAATTAGAGATGAACCATACTTGGAGTTGTATGAAGGAAATTATTTTCAGTCTTAGTTCTGAACAAATTTTTTATTTCCCTATTGTTATGGTAGGGTCTGAGTTGTAACCTACAATAGGTCAATGAAACCTTACATGTAAATTACAATAGTTAAACTAATCATAAAATGTCGAATAATACAAATGTAAATAGCAAAGTCTTGTTAAATATGATACATGTGAAAAAAAATTGTCTATTAAACACCATCTATGGATACATGATAGAGTTACAAAATATTTTCATCAGAAAATTTTTGGCTTTAGATAATGCACACATAAATTCTTAAGGTGGAGGAAGAAACCATAAAACACTCTTTCGTCTTATGTTACATTGGTTTATTTATTTGGCAAATGAAACCCCGAGGTTTTGAAAATAGAATGAGAAGATAAATAACCAAATACACAGACATCAAATTGTAAGTGGTGGAAACAAAAGAAAATTATATGAATTATTGTAAACAATGACCAAAGACTTATGTATTCAAAGAAATAAATGTGATATGGTATAAAAAATAAATAATGCATTAAAGCCCTTATCTTGGTATACAAAGTATTCACAAAGAAAGGATAGAAGTTAAAGTTTCTTACCTATTTTAGGACATCCACACCGACAACTATTTAATATATTGCACTTGATAAGGGAATTCCACCATCCAACTCATTCCAAGATAAAACATGGGAGAAAGAAAATAATTGTTAGCCTAGTGTATAATGAAAGGTAACTACACATTAAACTAAGAAAACCCATAATCAATTTTTTAGAAGAAATAATAACTTACTGATTATGTAAACTAGTTCCTAATTGTAGAGCTAAGTATCTCACAAATATATCAAAGCATTCCAAGGAATACCTAACAAAAATTATAGGCACCAAAATTAGATCATCCAAAAAATCTTAGGATTAACTGAATAAATAATTTGTGGAAAAGAAAGTTGTAATTCATTACCTTGTCTTACCATTCTACTAGGGATTATTGATGAAGATTGAGAGAAATTAAAATTTTCTAATAAGAGCTTCAGCTTACACCATTGAGTGATAATGGGGGTTTCAAAGTAGAGTTTGAAAGTGAAAAAATATAAATTGAAAGAAGGGGCTTGGGAGGTAGTTTTTCACAGCCCTTATGGCATGGAAATCCAGGAAATAATATGAAATATTTTCGTGATTGAAACAAAATTCCAACCACATCCTAATTGTTTGCATCACACCTGTCACATGAAGTTTCCAGAGAATGTATGCATGGTAAATACATGCAGTGGAACCAATAGTGGACATAAGAGTTGTGGAATGTATTTGGAGTAGTAGTTTAATGAGTTCTTCCAAATCACATGATAAGCACAATTGGTCACACATAGAATACGTAGGTAGTAGAGAACCAGGTCAAGTAATCAAGTCTCCTTCCATGTTCATCATTTCTTTCTTAAATTAAATAAATTAGAAGGAAAAGCATTGGATTATTCCTTACTGTTGTTACTTTGGCCAAAGTTGAATGATAATTACACTTGGAGTATTTACAATAATGTTTTTATAAATAATTTCCATAATTTTCTCCACTATACTCTCTCTCTACCAAACTTTTATAAACCAAAGCTCTAGTTAGGAATTAACTTAATAAAGTATTTTATAGCCAAATCTTTAGTCTGGGATTATAATGAAAATTTGAGTTTCAGAAGTGAAGTGGTTTCCTTAGAATGGTTATTAATACAATTAAATTGAGTGGTTATAGCGGCACTTCCGAAATGGTCAATCTCCTCACTCAATCATTGAATATTATCTTCAACTTCTAATCTGATGCACCATGGCATCTTCCCCTTGAGGGGTGTTCTCAAACCCCTCTTACCATAATTCCATTTAGTGAAGCTTTCTATTCGGTCCTGAGGAATCTCCTAATTCACGTTCTATCATTACAGGGGTACTATTGTTAGGTGACCTACGCAACCCTACCATTCTTGGAGTATCTTAGTAAAACAAGAACCATAATGGATTCCTCCCAAAAGTCACTAAAATACCTTGTTACAAGGTGAAACTACATTTTCTCCCAAGCTATATTGGAAATATGTATGACTATCCTCTCATTTTCAAGTACTTAGGTGTTCAACCCGTGAAGAATGACCCAACCCTCTAGATAAAAAGCAAACAGAAACCCCAATACCACATTGAATGTAATTTGGCAGCAAGGGATTTTTCACAATGGCTTTTAGCAACTTAGAAGATCACAGAAGTTAGGACCATATTTCCTTAATAGCTCCATGATTTTGATTTTCTTCTAGACCATATGATGTAACCTTGAAAATTAGAAGTTATTGGCTACCCCTATCTCGTTCTACTTGTATACCTTGCCTCTTGAATATTGACAAGAGGACATAATAGCTAGCATTGGTAACACCCCTGTATCCTATATCAAAATATATGAGATCATGAAGAGAATAAGATATAATAGCTATGAATCATTATGTGTGTATATGAATATCTCTTACCCTCTTCTATAAAACATCAATATCTCCTTGTATGAAGAGGTCATCGCCTTGCACATTGATTGTCTATACTATCCTAAGAATGGATAAATTTTTTGGGGCTATCCCCTTTCCAACCCCCATCACCCCCCAAATCCTGCTATAGTGGTATATGTAGATGGATTATACCCTTCGAATGGATGAAATAAATCCTAGAGGAATCCCCTAATCAAATCATAGGAGCACCATCAGTGCAACAATAAATATGAATGCTTACCAACATGGAATATTTTATGGAGAGTGGTGAAATAACTCGGGAGAATGTAAATAGTCAAGGCCCCACTAATCCAATTTCATTAGTAAAGAAAAGAAAAATCTCAAAGGACTATGATGATAATTCCAAAACCCTTTCCAAATGGGAAAACATGGAGATCAAGGAATTAATCCCAAGCATACAAATCTAGAAGCTGCCAATGATACCCAATGATAGAAAAAACTTGAGGAAGCTAAACACCCTAATGTAGGTGATCAAATATTTTGGGTAATGTTGGAGGAACTCAACAACCAAGAACCAAGGGTTGTTCCAAAACACAAAATGTTCCACCTTAGGCAACCCCTGGTCCTTGTCCAAAATAACATGATCACCCATAGAGTATCCTTGCTTCATTAGAATGGCCACAAAATCACACTTGTCTAGTTCTCAATACGATCCCAAGGAGAGATATGAGGAAAAAATAGAGGTGGAAATAAAACACAAGAGTTCATTCAACAAGCAGGTAGCTTCTTGAATAACTTGGGTAATATTTTCTCTCAGAGACATTCTTTCCATGCCCCTCACTTGCTAAATGAATCTCTTCTCTAAGGACATAGGGTTCATGAATAGTAAAAGGAAGAAATTTCTCCTTAAAAGTCATGTTCAAGAATAAAATCCTAGGACTACAATCTTGTAGCAAATAAAATGCACCAGTGAAATATGATCTCATATCTACTACAAGAACTCCAAATTTCGAAATTTTCTAAAATTTGGAGTCCCCTACTTCTAGTTTAAAGTGTGAATTCTCAATTTTTCTCTAAGTCTAATTTCCTTTTCCAAATTTTGAATATGATCCTACCATAGATTTCATGCATTCTCACATCACATATTGACTCATTAATTTGTGCAAATTCATTCCTTCCATTTAATTTTATCATAGTTCAACTTTGTGTATCAAAAGTTTCCAAGTTAGGTTTTTTGATAAAAATGCATTTTCAAAACTTAAATCCCAATATCTCAATCTATCTTGCGATAATGTCACTAGATGTGCCTATCATACCATCTCACTGATCTTCCTGATTTTTTGGCGAGAGCACATTTATCGTGTTGACACGCTGACATGTACAATATAAAATATATATAGGCGTCATGTCCCATATCACTTTTCGCCACTTTTTTAATTTTGATTTTTTTATAGCATACCTCAAGGGGCCTTGTCATATTGAAATTTTTCTTTGGAGATTGTGTTAATGATCATCGTGTTTGGAACAAGGAAATTCATCACATCCTTCTTCATTGTTTTTTAAACTATTTTTTTGTATTCCTTTTTCACCTTCTTGCCTTTTAACATTTCACCTTCCCTCAACCTTAACATTTGACTAGCCTGGCTATTTATATTATATATATAATATTTATATTTATTTATTTATTTGGGCCCTTTCTTCATACTCCTCTTCTTTCCCTATCTTTGAAACTTTCCCATATACCATACTTACCCAGTTTCTCACAAATGTAGAAAATTGCAAAAGTTACTGCTATTGGCCCACTCCTCACTCTTCCATAGTGTGGAGAGCCTTTAAAAATAGTTGTCCTTCCATTTCCTTGCAATAATGGTGCAATTAAGTAATTTCTTCTTGTCACCTATCCTTCACACTGATAGAATTTTATTCCCACTTCATTATGCACTGACTCATCAAGTTGAAACTACAAAATATTTATACCTCCCCTCATCACATCCTATCATATTTTCTCATGATGGATCTAACTTTTAGGGATATTTATCTCCCCAAACTATGATACGAATTTATTCTACATTGAATACTGCTTATCACAACTTGTCCTTGTAGTTTGCGACTTAACCTATCACACTATAATTTTACAATTTGTGACACATGCTTAAATAATGAATTATTTTTTTATTTTTCCTAACATTTTGTCTTACCACGAATACATTACAAATGTCAGGTACCATTCATATTTAGTTTTTGATCATCTCCTCAACAAAATGAGGTACAAATCAACTAACCAAAGAAATCTATAGCAAGGAGATAGTTGAAAGGAGCACTAAAGGAGTTTTTGGAATCCCTATTATCATAGTGCCCATCTATTCTGACATTTCTTTCTACGTGGATAAATCACTACCTATGACATGGAAATGTATACTTCAAGAATTAGCCAAGAAATAGGCACCTGAGGATGAGTAATACCATGAAGTATATATGAATATTATGCAGTCACAATTTCGTAAGTTAGCAACACATCTAACTATTCTACCATGGGGCAAGACCATTGAGTGGATTATCCAACACACTGATGAGAAAGACATGACAATTAGGAAATTCCATGGTATACGGATATATAGTAGCATGCACATCATTTAATGTTATTGAAAAATATCATTTGGTTCATAGTGAAAAATGGTAGTGCAATTATTCCAGGTCAACTAAGGAGATGCATTAACTTGCTGGTAAGATCTTGGAAACTTTAGATATTGATCCGATGAAATAAAAAACTAAGATGTTGACAAAACTTTATGAAATGTTGGAAGCTATATGCTATAACAGATATGGGAGAATAGACAAAAAGTAATTTGAAGATGATTGGTTGCCTATGATGTAGACATGTGCCACTGAATGAACTATTTTTAATTGGGAAAAAATTTTGGAATCATCCATCTAGGCTAATGTCAAAAGAGCAAGGAATACCTATACAATATAACAACCACATTTCTACATGGAATTATACATATTGGATACCATATGCGCAAGATGAAAATTTGAGGCATTAGGATGGAAGGTGAGTTTACTCAAGAGGTCCCACCTATGCACATTTACTATAAAAAATTGTGGGACAGGATACATGGGGATGTATGATTCCATTTCTAAACATTTTGTCTCATAAGTATTCAAACATATGTTTCATACATAATCACCCTCCATATCAGATAGAGAAAGGATGTCATTACAACATGTTTGTAATTTGTTTACTCCAAGGTAATTGACATACATAAGAATATTTGGATCTTATAAACACCCTCATTAGTTTCCCTTTTTTTTTCAATATAAAAATATTATAGCAATAAGTGCTAGACTAGCTTACAACAAGATTGACCCACACATTGATAAATGGAAAAAAATCCATGGCCTACCTTCCCTTTTTGTATATTGTCGGACTTTTTGAAATGTGAAATTAGATCCAAGAGAATACTATCAAGCAAGGTGTAATATAATTATTTTAACTAAAATGCATGAATCACATACATAACAAAAGATATAAAAGTTGAATTTCCTCATTTGGCCACCATAAAATTAACATAATGAGATTTATTTTTCTTTATTTCATTTTTCATGTAAATTGTAATTGAATTAATTTTTCATGTAAATCGTAATTGAAGTAATAATGTAATTAGAAATGAAATAAAAATAGAAAAGCCTCATAGGAGATGGAAATTCATGAGGGAAAATGAAAGGTCATGGTAGGTGATGAGTCACCCCATTTTGTATGAATATAACCTCACAACTAGCTAGAAAGGATTTTAATTTTTTGAATCGAACACTTTGTAGAGGATAATATAGTACATTATCTTTTAAAGATCAAGTGACAATTTGGTATTTCCACTACTAGATGGCATGAATACTTGTGAAATGGTGTAATGAATATTTCTGTTAGTTTTGAGAATCTCTTTGAGCCTTGGCACGCAATTTTAGTCACGTATTTTTTAACACCACAAGACTTATCTTACGGTGATTTAATGTTATGTGATTGATATTCATGTGTAAAAAATTAGTGAACTTCTTTGCTAATGTGAGGCTCACATCTTTACTAAGATTGTTTGTTGATCTATTCTTCCGTGATAATTGTTAATTTGCAATTGATAATGTATATTTTATTTCTATTCATGTATTTTAGTTGAATTTTTCTCACAACATTTTTTTATGAGTCATGTTCCTTTTCTTTCATTGTTGATATAAAAATATTTCGTAAAATTGTTCTAAATTGTTTCTTGTTATAAGTTTTATTGAGTTTTTTTACTCTTACTCATTTCATCGAAAACCATTTTCAAACAAACATGATGGCAGCCAGGATTTCTTCCCAAACAATGTAATTCCCAATTAGGATTTTTCACTAGGGACATCCCCTTAATATTAGCAATATATTTTTGCATATAAAGAATGTTTGGTAGTATACGAAGGTTTCCATTGTATGGCTAGAAAATTTTCTCTCTCATCCTAATATATCTAAGCAATGTACAAATAAATTGGGTTCCCCTCAAAAACAAGCTCAAATATTTTAAAACTTCAATTTTGAAGAGCAACCCTCTCCCAACATTCCCAAGTGGTTGTATAAGGTAACTTAAGAGAATTGAAGATCTCTTAGACCTTTTATCTGAGAATGCCCTAGGAATCTTGGAATTATTCCAATCACTCTTATCTTTCCTTGTAAGCATAGAAGTGGAGAATAAAAAACTCATCACAGAGTGTTAGTTGGTTAAATTGAAGGTTGTGTTAATTCTTCTTTAGTTTATTTCGTACAATTAGTGGAATGAGTTTATGAAAAATAAGATGAACGACCGTCAACTAGTGAAAATATGGAATGTCTAATAACTGGAGAAAAAATGGAAGAATTCATAGTTGGTGAACATCTTGAAATAAATAAGGTATTGATTGTAAAAGTCCGAAGAATATTTTAACAATGATATGGTTGGTAATAAAAAATTGGTAGGGATGGCCCAAGGGACATTAAACATTCTAGGTATTCTTCATCCATTTCCCTATTATTTGGAGAAGTTCAGTACAAATTTTGATCTGAATAATTCCCCTACTACAGAAGACCATGTTAATAGCTATTACTTGTCTTTTATATTTATGAATGTTTAGTACAAGGATGTTACTTGTAGACTATTCCCTATATGTGTTGTGTAATTTAATTGTTAGTTAAATTACTTCATTAAACTATCGACCTAGTTTTCTGAAATTGTGAAGTGTATGTGCACCATATCTACTAGGAATCTATTTTCGATCAAAGAGAATGAATATATAAGATAAATTGAATCTATCTATGAATTATTATTGTTAATTATATGCATATGTTATGCCTATAAGGCATTCTAATTTTAAATCAACTTCAAATAAAACAATTCTAATGAACAAGAATTCTATTTTAAAACACATTAAAAGTTTTTTGCGTGATCATCTTTGAAATATGATTCTAAGTGACATGGGAAATTAACAATCTTATATAATAGAAATAAATGGATTCTAATTTAATTGACTTTTGAAAGCAATGTTATTCTATAATTTATGACAATACGTTCTATTAACTCTTGGCCTATAGAAAGGAAATGGAAAGTGTAATATTAAGTGAAAGCAAAATTAAGTCTATTTTCTAAATAACTTGAGATCAATTCTATCTAACAACATGAAAGGAAATCTATTTATTAATAAGTTAAAGAGCATAATCAAAGAATATAAGCTAAACTCAAAATGAAAGGACCTCTACATATTACTGATGTACGTATTCCTAATTTGAGTTAATATTAACATGAAAGGTAAGTATGAGACTAAGCATGATATTAAACATGAAATAAATCTTTTAAAGGTTTTTGTATTATTGTTGAGCACTCAACCTATTACAAATAAAAGAGAAGTAAGAAAACTTTGCTTGAAAATAGATTATTGAAGATCTAACTATTCATAAGATTAATTGAAATGAATGCTAAAATCGAAGATATTTAAAGAATGATTACGTTATATCACAACTCCACAAGGGGGCCTCCTAGTGAGCATGGGGAAATAGAAACTCAGATCACTGGAATAAATCACCAATCACATTCACAGTTGCATGATAAACATAGTAATTGCGTTAAATATAAATAGAGAATTCTCTCTAAGAGTAACAATAAGTAACAAAAAGTACAAACTTAATAATTTATCCTCTCACTTCCAACTCAAAGCATTTTATAATTGTTCAATATATAAAAAATTAAATAGATAAATGTCGAGAAGTAAAACCTTCATTCGATAACTAGGTTCTAAAATCAAAATAAGAAATTTTCTCTAATGATTCACTACTAGAAGGGTGAATCGTGAGAGTGCTTTTAATTGACAAATCATCACTAAAAAATCTAAATTCAAGAACTTTCTTTCTTGAATTCTCCATGCTCGCTTCATGATAAGAATGACTCCATGAAATTCCGCAGAAGAATAGTCTTCTATAACCATGTTGGAATCTTTCTTTGACTAGCACAGTTCTCATATTTTGTAAACTTCCAACTAAGCCCAATAAGTGGATACCCATGTAGCTGGCATCTGAAATCTGTCCATATGTCTTTCTTGACTTCAAACTCATGAGAAACTATTGGATCTTGGATTCAGTTGCACAAATTCTTGTTAGCTACAAAATATGCACCTTTTTGTAGAAAATAGTAATGATTTACCCAATTTCACAAAGAAATCATAAAATATGAGTTGCAAGTAAATTCCTACCTCTTATTGTAGTTATGTATGACTTGGATGACCTCATAATTCATGGATGAAGCAAAAATGTGCACCGAATGGATGAAAGAAAGGGAAAAGGGTTTTTCAGAATGAGGGCACTTTACAAGCTCAATAATACATTTGAAATAAATCTGCAACCTAGTACCATAAAATTTTGGTAGGTTATATTACCAATATGGAAGATTTTAAGGAGGATTTCTACAACAAATTTGTTGAAGAGAAAATGCCAACATTGTTGTTAAAATAATTAAGCGCTTTGAAGATGTGTAACAAAGAAAAGGTAAATTATTTCAATCATTGCTTCACTACAATCTTGGATAAATTTCCTGTTGACATACCACCTCATTATTCAATAAAAAAATATTATTATAATACTATGTTGCCTTCTCATGTTGCTATAGTCATTCAAA
>APFE031162166.1:43881-57915 GCA_000404065.3 Pinus taeda | reverse complement strand
TTGGAACTCCTCAAGGTGCTCCATTATTGAACCCTTTTGTTTGAGACTTATCAATTGGCTAAAAAAAGTGTTGCTTTTTGTATCCTCATAATGTGCTATCAATTCTTCCGTAAAAATTTTCCAAGTTTACGAGAGCAAAGCCATTGATACCATACAAGCTGATTTGGTTCCAAATATAAAGTTGCAATACGTACCTTTTGTTTGTTTTGCACATTATTGAGATCGAAAAATTGCTCCATTTGTAATATCCATGTTGCGGGATCCTTGCCATCAAACTTCCTCATATCGATTTTTGGAATATGTTGGGTATTTGATCCCACATTAGAGTCTATGAAATCATGATTAACATTTCTTTTGTTTGCATCATGAGTTTCCTTTACAACTTTTTCACCATTAGTAAGTATTTCTTGTAGAAAATTTGTCAAATCTGTCTTCAAGTCAGTCTTGAAATCTGCCATGTCTCTCTTCAAATCTGTCTTCAAATCTATCTTCAAATCATCCATCTTAGCTTCCATGCCCTTTATCTTAGATTCCACGCAATTTATCTTAGCTTCTGTTAGCTTTTGTGAGCATGACATTTGTTGCACTTGTTCCTGTAATTTTGATATATCATGTAGTATTTCTTCCTCTTCTTCATGAGTCATGCTAGAGCTTTCAGGTTGCTTACTAGGTGTTTGCATTTTCTTTCCTCGAGGCATCAGTTACTGATAATAATTCTCTACTATGCCCTTTGAATTCATTCAAAATAATTTTTCAAACCAATCTTAAGCAAAAATTTAAAAGAATCTACACACCTTTTTTCACTTTGTAGGAGCTCAATATTGCCTCTGATGTATCTCTGTACTTTCAGATTATCTAGTTCTATAATTGCAACTTGTAGTAGCCCTCTATGTCCTCCTTCCAATGCCACTAGTCTGATCCAATTTGGATTCTCCAAGGAAGAGTTATGCAAACTTTCTCACAGTGACCTGATTATAGACTAGTTCAGTAGAGCGAACTTGTATGACGTGCCATGAGTCACTTTTTTGACCTTTGGCTTTGAAAAATATATACAAGAAACTACAGTCCGTCCTCTTTCTACACCTTCTTACAAAATTTCAATCTGATGCTCAGAGAGAAAGTTATGACCATTTTCCCTGGGTCACCTGTTTGGAATGTAATTCAAGAGTCTGCAAAAAGACCAACTTCCTCAGATCATATGTTCGGAAATATAGCGCGAAAATCTCTAAACTTTGGATCCAAGATTTAGTGCGATTTCTTCTCAAATGGGTTTTTTTTTTAGCTTCTGAAACGTCACAGAAAATAAGTTATAGCAAAAATTCCACGATGACCTGTTTGGAGCAGCGAAACCCTAGAATCCAAAGCTCTGATACCAAATGTTATGAAAGCAGTTCAAGAAAAGATAGAAAATATAGATCAACGCCTTAGAATTCAGCCTCTTCGAGGGGGCAACCTCCTTTACATTACGTAAATGAACAATTCTTGGATGATTCAAATGACAAAACCTCCTTTCTATATATAGGAGTCTAAGGAGTCACAATATAACCCAGCCGACCTAACAATAATAATATAAAGCCACAAAAATAACAATAGAGGGATTCTATGGGGCACACTAATAAAATTATGGGGATAATAGGGGCACAACAATATTAATAAGGGATGCAACTACAATATTAATGGGGTAATCACTCGTATTATAGGGACCCAACAGATAATAGGAGGAGCACTACATGATATGTATTTACTGTTGGTGGAATAGCTGTCAGTAGGGTTTCAAATATCCAAAGTGTTGTTGCACTTTCAATAATAGAAGCAGAGTATGTTGCTGCTACAAAGGTTAGTAAAGAAATGATTTGGTTACAAATGTTTATGGGTGAATTGGTAAGGAGCATGATATGAGCACGTTATACAGTGATAGCCAAAGTGCCATTCATCTTGCAAAGAACTCAACATTTCATTCTAGGACTAAACACATACAGCTCAAGTACCATTTCATACGATTAGTGTTGGAAAATGGAGAGTTGAAGCTGGAAAAGATACACACTAGCCAGAATCCTACAAATATGCTAACAAAATTTGTAACTAGGGAGAAACTAAGAATATGCTTAGTTTCAATTGGTCTTCAAGGATGACGATGAAAATGAGGAACAACTAGGTCCAAAGAGGAGTCATTGTCCAGCAAATGAAGCAATGGTGGAGTTGCTATAATCATTCTCCAAGTGGGATATTGTTGTGTGTGGAGCATGATTGTTCAGAGGTCTTTGTTTCAGCCGGATGTATACCCCAGGAAGTTTGTACACCCCTCCACGTAGGGGGGACTTGTCCCCCTCGCGGGGGTTCGGGGGCAGCACCCCCGAAGCTAAAAACAAATGTAAAATTGCCTTGTAAAAGTATAGTAATTTCTAGTCAATTTGGGTTGTTCATTAGGCGGATGATCTGACGGTAGAAATTATGTTTAGTTTAGGGTTTTTTGCCCTAGAAGGAAATCCCTCTCTTTGTATGAGGGCATTGTATGAGTCTGTGTAATATATGTGTATTCTCCGAGTGAGAAGCAGTGAGGTGAGACTGTGAGAGAAAACAGAGAATATTACGGCGGATCTACTGTAGGTTGTGTCTTTTCATTTTTCTAGATAATGGAAAGGAAGGACTAGCTGTTCGGGGTGGACGTAGCCCAAACTGGGTGAACCACGTATATCTATGTCTCTCTTGTTTTATGTGTTTATATTTCTACAATATTTTATGTGTTCCATTGCTCCGTAGTATATATAATTTTCTAACATTTATTCCACTGTACGATTGCAGTTCATCATGCTGCTCCTTTATTTGATGGCCGAGGATGGCCTATCACATTACAGGGGGGTGCGAGTGATCTCCATAATTTGTTGGCATACATGTCAGCTCATTATTCAGAGGTATTATGACTAGGGAATAGCAAGCCTAATGTTATTTTGTTTCCCAATGTGCATGGCTTGCTGTTCCGACGCCATTTCCGTGTTTTGCTCTACGAAAATTAGCAGTAAGTTAGAAATTTGAACAGCTTGCTATTCCATCATCTTCTCTATGTTTTCTTAACAATGAGATAAAAATTTGAATAGCTTGCTGTTCCATCGTCATCTCTATGTTTTTACAGTGTGCTAAGTGTGAATAAGATGGGAGGAAGATCAATTTGTAGTGAGCCACAGGTGTTAATGGTCTCTGATGCTACACAAGAAATCCTAGCAAGGGCAGGATGGATAGCTTACCTTAACCGTTTATAGCGATCCAACGAGACGGTGGAAATCGATTTTCTGCAGAACTTGCAAGAAAATCATTCATGGTGAGAGGGAGGCAGATAACAGTCACAGATGACATAATTGCAGAAGTTTCAGGACTGCCAGCCGCTGGACCTGTGTGGACTCTGAAGAAGGTGAGATTGCGAGATGCCATAACCATCTTCCAGGATGAAGGGAAAAACCTTACTGTCAAAGGGAAAGGAGTCCTGCTGGTAACCTTGGGTGAGCCATGGGTAGAATTGGTGAAAATTATCCAAAGCTACATCACTTGCGATGGTAGAAAAGACGTGGTAAGACCATGCCATCTCAAACGTTTAGCCGTGTTAAAACACAAATGTGCTGTGAATTTACTTGCGTTCTTAAATTTTTTTATCACATGATGTTGCCTGAAGCATGAGGAAATATCGCCATCTAGAGTCAGTAGTAAGCCACCATGGTTTAGTTCGACTAATAGTCAGCTACAGTCTTTCCCAATAGCAGAGTAGTTGGGAAGAGTAGATTTTGTCGATAGATGGGGGACTAGCTTTGCCAGCGCCAAAAAAAAACATATTGCCGGCACATCGAGCAGACCATTGAAATGAAGATAATCTGTTAGATTGCAAGGAACAAAGGAATGCTGGGAAATTCCCAGGGAAACATTAGCTAGCTTGTGGAAATACAGGATTCAAAAGTCGAACAACCCCCACAACTGGAAAGTGGGAAGAACGAAAAAGAATTGGAGGAAGATAACGAAGAAGAACCGGAGGAGGATACTGAGCAATCCGACAAGAAGAAGGGGAGGAAACAGAGCAACGCAGCGAAAGTCCACCACAAAACCCTCTACAAGAAGATGAAATGGCCCAAATTTTGGCCAATATGGGTGAGTATGTCCAACCTCATAGCCTAATCAACCCCCATAATGAAGAAGGGCCGCAAGAGCACTCTCCTCATGACAAAAGTACATCCGAGGAAATGTGTGATGAGGAGGAAGAAGAAGAGGATCAATCTGCTCATGATAAGAGTGTATATGGGGAGAAGAGTGATGAGGATAAGGAAGGGGAACAATCTTTTCCTAGTCAGAATACACCCAAAGAATTGCACGATGAAGAAGAAGCTGCCCAGGAGATAACAGAACAAACCAGGGTCTCTACCCCTGAAAACCTGATCAACAGAACACTGAAGAAGTGTTCCAAGAAGGAAACATGGAAATTGGCCAAGACAAAGGTACAATACCCGAGGTATAAAGCCCAGGCCTGAGAAAACAAACAACTGTTCCTTCTAAGAAAATAGAAGAAATTAAAAGATTGTGAAAGGAACAACAAAGATTTCTTAACGTAATTAAGCAACTTCGACAACAAATAAGAGTCTTAAAAATGGGGAAGTACTCAAAAGGAACCTCTGAGGAAAAGCGTGCAACCACCCAGGCAGAACCCCATAAGAAAAAGATCAAGAGGACTCAAGTCCAACCTGTTATTCAAAATCGCAAGGAACAACATTTGGCTGTTGCAAATGCAGAAGCACAAACAGACAACACACCGGCCTATGATAAGGAAATCCAGACAGAGGCAATGTCCTCTAGTGAGAAGGAAACTCAGATCATAAAGACTAGATGTCGCAAGAAGGAGATCCAGGTAGATCTCTAGCCCAAAATTGTCATGTTTGATGATGACCCGAGGATGGTAACTTTGCAAAAGGATTTGGCACAAGCTCAACAAACAATAGAGAAACTCACAGAGGAAACTGTTCCTCAAGAAAAATACCAGAAGTTACAACAATAGCTAAAAAACATCAATGCATCGGAAAGCCAAGCCTTTGAAGGATGGCGAAAGGCAGAGGAAAGAGTCAAAAAGGTAACCCATAGACTAGACACAGTCATAAATCAAATGGATACCTTATGTTCTCTGTATACTGATGTTCTAACGTGTAGGGCACCCACGAGAAACTATGCTTTGTTTTTGATGGAAAGATATTTACAATTGAAAATTAAGGCTGTCAAGGCAGGAGTACCTATAGAGATAAAAACCATTGATGATTTCATAAAATTTTGTAAGCATTACAGGGTTAAAGTTCAACGATTGTTATGTGAAATTTATTTACACAATCTTGTGTTCGATGGAGAAACATAATAGAACCCTAGCCCTTTTGTGGGTGATGTCCAACTTCAGGCATTTATTTCTTTGGTGTTAATCAGATAAAGTGGCTTAAAGCCTACAATGTATTTCAAATACAAGAGAATGGATTGGATCTATGGGTGAGGGGTGAAGCTAGAGACCCATTGCAATTATGGAATAAACATGGGAGCCTAATGGGAATTTAGGGTGTGATCTAGACATTGGGACCTATTCACACAACAGTCATCCGGCAAGGGGTAGAATACTTCTTTACCATCAAAGACCTTGCCATAGTAGTAGCCAAATTCTGATACCAGACATCTAATCGGAATATCCAAAATAGAGAACCATTCAATTATGAGAATTTTAAGCTAGCTGCTGACCGCTTGGGTATCTATGATGACCTCATTTTGAGAGAAGGCCCGTCTTGGTTAGGCTGTAGGTTCCGAGGTTCAGTCATTTGGTATCCTGCACTAGGATATAAAGCCTTATATGGACTGCTTGAAGGTCAGACAGGGCATATGTTTGAATTCTTAGCTAGGAATCATGGTTGTAGACCATCGACTGAGAACCCTTCTATGGCCTATTCTCTAACTTCCTTGCATGTCAATTACAATGTTTTCATGAGGGCATGAAAAAGGGTAAGCAGGGGGTGTGTTGAGCATTAGAAAAGGTATGTGATTTCCACTTATTTCGTTATCTTTTCCTTTAATTCATAACTTATTTACATTATGAAATGGGCATATGATGAAGGATTATGATAACATTTAAGAGATTTGTGAGTAAAGTGGAATAACTAATTATTAACTTTTTCTATGCAGAAAGTGAAGAAAATGGAGGATCGCCATTTCAAAGGAAAATACAAGGCGAAACCAATTGCTGTCCCTTTGACAGGGAACCGCATCCAGACGAGGCAATCCAGATCGGAACACATAAGCCAGGAAAAGGAAGAAGAAATACCAAATCAACGCAAGAGGATGAAGAGATAACTGAAGGATAACGATATGGTGAATCCCATGCTCAACAATATAATATAATGTGGCAAAATCAACCTCCCTTCTCAAATTGGTCACAACAACCATTTCCTTCATCATCACCATGGCCGAATCAAGCAAGCCAATCTAATTGGCTAAATTTTCCCTACGCTCCACCATATTAGCAAAATAATGCGTATCCAACACAATGGTCCCCTCCCACCTCGCAAAGTCAAGCCTGGCAGACAAACTGGCAAAGACCGATGAATCAGCCAATAGGAAGCATCCCATTCCCTTAACCTACACTGCTAGCACTACAACAAAACCCCCAGTCCAACTTAAGACCGCAACTCCCAGCCCAACCCAACCCGAACCCAAATAATAGACCGATGCAATCTGTTCAAATAATTGAAACACCAGAACTAGAAACCAATCTAAAGGAGTGCAATGACCTTCAATTAAGGTCTGGGCACATTATAGAAACCGACGAAGATAAAAATGTTCAAGTTGAAAATCAATTACCTGTAGAACAACCATTGCAAGAAGAAGATGTGGTCAGAAAACAGACCCATGACCAAGCAACCACATCTTCTCACCTATTCCCAGAATGATTAATCATACGGCGCCCTATAGAACATCCTGACTTTGATATTCTGGGAGAACTAAAGAATTTGTACATAAAAATCCCACTCCTCCAAGCTATCCAAGATATCCTGATATATGCAAAGACCATCAAAGAGCTATGTATAAAAAAACCAAGGAGGAGAATAACAAATAACCCAACAGTCCAAGTAGTTGGCACCTTATCTGACCTATTATCAGGAAGAGAAGCACCCGCCAAATATGAAGACCCAGGAAATCCAATAGTGATAGTACAAATCAATGGACAAACCTTTTCAAATGTCTTAGTTGATTTAAGGGCCACAATTAATATTTTAACAAACACCACTTGTCAAAAACTAGGCATTACATCAGTAGAACCAACTTCCACTTTATTAAAATTGGTTGACCGATTAGTGGCTAGGCCAGAAGGCACACTACATCATGTCATGGTATCTGTTGATTCCTGGGAATATCCTGCTGACTTTCTAATAATAAACCCCAAAACTGACTTGATGGAAATCCGTTAATTTTAGGCAGACCTTGGCTTGCAATCACTAATGCTTACATTGACTGTCGAGAAGGTAGTATAACCATAACTAGACGGAGTAACATCAAGAATCTAACCCTATACCCTCTAGCCCAACCAAGTGTAATAATAATAAAAACTAACAAACATCCTATATCATACCTTACTGAAAACATTAGATCCCCATTAACTATAGAATATGACCTCGATTTCAAAGATCAAATAGAGGATGATGTTATTAACAACTTTATTAACCAAGCTGAATCCAAATCCCACGTACAATGTCACATGATAGAAGCAACATTTGATAATAACCTAGAAGAAGATCCTCTCAAAGACACTCATGATCAAGCAATACCTACTACCTTTGTTTCAAATAGCAAAACTATAGAGATTGAGCCAGGAAATACTTTAAACATCAATAATAACATAACTCCTGAATAAGAAGAGAAGGTGATCCAACTACTGAGAAAATACAAGGAAGCTTTTGCATGGGATTATCCATACATGAAGGGAATCGACCCCCACCTATGTACACACCACATTTATACAGAAAAGAATGCGAGACCTATTCGCAAACGCCAACAGAGACTTAAACCTCACCTAAAAGACATTGTGAAAGCTGAATTACAAAAACTTTTGGATGCAAACTTTATTTATTCAATCTTCGATAGCAAATGGGTCTCTTTGCTAGTAGTGGTACCACAGAAGAATGGAAAGTGGAGGATTTGTGTAGATTATAGAGAATTAAACAAAGCAACCCAGAAAGACCACTTTCTCCTTCCATTCATTAATCAGGTATTAGATACATTGGCAGGAAATAAATTCTTTTCTTTCTTGGATGGCTTTAGTGGGTACAATCAGATTCAGATTGCCTCTAAAGACCAGGAAAAAACTACTTTTACCTGTCCTTGGGGAACGTTTACCTACAGAGTCTTACCCTTTGGCCTATGTAATGCCCCTGCCACATTTCAAAGGGCCATTCTCAGCATCTTTCCAGATTTAATAAATGAAGGGCTTGAAGTATACATGGATGATTTCACACCATATGGAGATGATTTTGACCTAGCACTAGACACATTGGAAAAGGTGCTGCAATGATGTATTGACACCAGGCTCTTCTTGAGCCATGAAAAGTGTTATATGATGATGACTGAAGGACTCATCCTGGGTCATTATATCTCAACAGCTGGAATACAGGTAGATCTCGCCAAAATTCAAATAATTTTGTTAATACCTACCCCTACCACACAGACAAAGGTACACTATTTTCTTGGATTTTTTGGTTATTATAGGAGATTTATAGAACATTTTTCTCAAATAGTTGCACGTTTATACGCACTAACATGGAATATTGATTTTGTTTGGACAGATAAATGTGACTGTGCTTTTGAGGATCTGAAAAATCTTGTGTCAATAGCCCTAGTGCTTAGAGGTCCAAATTAGGACTTGCCATTTCAAATTTCATCAGATGCTTCAGACACAGCTATTGGAGTAGTCCTTGGGCAGGGAGAAGACAAAAAACCATATGCAATCTATTATATTAGCAAGAATTTGTCTCCTTCTGAGCTAAACTATACTGTTACTAAAAAATAATTTCTAGCTGTAATACATGCTGTAAATAAATTTAGGCATTATATCACTGGATATCCTGTTGTTTTATATACAGATCACTCTGCCATAAAATATTTAGCAAATAAACCAATCACAAACAATAGAGTAACAAGATGGTTGACTTTATTGCAGGAATTTGACATCACAATAAAAGATCGACCTGGGAAAGAGAATCTTGTAGCTGGCTTTCTCTCACGAATGCCGAAGCCAGTGGACACAACAGTAGTGGAAGATCAATTTCCAGATGAACATTTATTCGCTATTACTGTCAAAACACCCTGGTATGCTGATGTTGCGAATTATTTAGCAGTAGGCAAATTACCAAAGCATTTGACCCCCAATGAACGAAAATAGATTGTGCATCATAGTACCTGATTTTCTTGGATTGGGGGCTACCTATTCCATATAGGGTCAGATATGCACATGAGAAGATGCATCCGTGAAGATGAAATATTTGACATTCTAAAAGCCTGTCACGACGGACCATGTGGCGGACATTTTGCAGATTGAAGAACTGGTCACAAAGTTTTACAAACAGGGTATTACTGGCCCATAATCTTCAAAGATGAAAAGAAATTTGTTCAAGCTTGTGATAATTGCCAAAGAGAAGGATGCCTTGGACAGTCTGACGAAATGCCTTTGAACCCACAATTAGTCATTGAACCATTTGAGCGCTGGGCACTCGATTTTGTTGGTCCGATCAACCCATCATCAAACCAGGAAACATATATTTTGGTAGCAACGAAATATGTGACCAAGTTGGTTGAAGCAGAGGCACTTCCAAGAGCTACAAAGGATTTCCATCATTCATTTCCTGTTCTAGATATTTCTGCGATATGGCCTCCCAAGAGACATAATCACAGACGGAGGACCACAGTTTGTTGGTAATAAAATTGTTGCAACATTAAAAAACTATCATATTCAGCACAAGGTTACCACTCCATACCATCCACAGGCAAATGGCCAAGTAGAGAGCACGAATAAAGTAATAGAAGCAATATTGACAAAAACCATTGTGTCACATAGACGCGATTGTGCTACAAGATTTTTGGAAGCCTTGTGGGCATACAGAACAACGTGGAGAAACACCGCCGGTTATTCACCATATCAGCGAGTATTTGGAAAGGAACCCATATTTCCAATAGAGTTTGAAATACAAACGTTGAGAATAGCACAAGAAGTCGGTCTAGATTTAAGTGAGGCCCAGATTAATAGACTACAATAAATCAACGAGATAGATGAAATCAGGCTCTCCGCTCTTCAACATGCTGCATTAATCCAACAACAGAGAGCAAAATGGCACAACACCCTCATAAAAAAGAAAGTCTTCCGTGAAGGAGATTGGGCACTCCTATACGATTCCAGGTTTCAGGATTTTTCGGGGAAACTTCAAACTCACTGGTTGGGACCGTATGAAATCCAGAAATTGCATGATAATGGCACCATTACTTTAACTACCATTGATGGATCTAGACATACTTTTAAAGCAAATGGCCATCGAGTTCGACTGTACCGCAAACCGCTTAATCGAGAATCCTTCTACCAGCAACTTCAGGAAGACATATAAAATCCAGAAATTGCATGATAATGGCACCATTACTTTAACTACCATTAATGGATCTGGACATACCCTTAAAGAAAATGGCCATTGAGTTCGATTATACTGCAAACCGCTTAATCGGGAATCCTTCTACCAGCAACTTTGGGAAGACTCTGACATGCAGATTCTGGCTGAGGAAGAAAACTCTTCCTTGCCTTTGGTTCACTAAGTAATTTGATTGATTTTAAAAATTTTGTACATAACTTTTTTTGTTTTGTTTGTGTAAATTACTTTCTGTACAGATTTCTGCATTTCTGCAATTTTTTGCATTTTGCTGTTCCTTTTCGAAGGAACAACATTTTCACCGCTTTGCTGTTCATTTTTGAAGGAACAACACTTTTGCATTTTGCTGTTCCTTTCCGAAGGAACAACATATTCACCATTTTGCTATTCCTTTCCGAAGGAACAACACTTTCGTATTTTGCTGTTCCTTTCTGAAGGAACAACATTTTCGCCGTTTGCTGTTCCTTTCCAAAGGAACAATACTTTTGCATTTTGGTGTTCCTTTCTGAAGGAAGAACATTTTTGCCTTTTTGCTGTTCCTTTCCAAAGGAACAACACTTTCACATTTTGCTATTCCTTTCTGAAGGAACAACACTTCCGCATTTTCGCTGTTCCTTTCTGAAGGAACATCATATCCACATTTTTGTTGTTCCTTTATGAAGGAACGCCACCTTCATTTTTTGTTGTTCTTTTATGAAGGAACAACATTTTCGTTTTTTTGCTGTTCCTTTCCGAAGGAACAACATTTCCGCATCTTTTGTTTGTGCTTGCTTTATTTGCTGTTCCTCTCAAGGAACAATAGCTTCGAGCATGATTTTTTCCTTTTTGCTTGTGGTTTTTGTGTGCAAATATTCTTTTGTTGTCCCTCTGAAGAAACAACAACTGTTCCATCTTGAGAACAAAACTTTTGGAGTGTGTTTTTCTTCTTTTTGTGTGTATGTGTAGAGGATTTTTGTGAGTGATGGTCATTTAAGGCACAACTATGCATTTATGCGAGAATACAAAAACTAGAGGATACTGAAATCAACAAACCAAAGAAAAATCATCATCTTTAGAAGAAATTTCTTTGAATTGATAAGAGAAAAGAGGAAAGGACACAACTATTTATATCACCTTGTTGTCATTATTTTACTAATACCAATATGATTGATTATTTTTTTATCATGATGGTTCTTTTTAAATCCCCATAATTCTCTTTGATCATTATTATTGAATAAGAATAAGGGCATATTTTTCTCTATTGAGATGTTCAAACTTCTTCCACCATCCGTACTCTTAAGGAGTGTTGAGCCACCCTCTGTATATAAATAGGAAAAATGCTATATAAAAGAAAAGAAGAAAAAGAAGAAATGTTTATCTATATGATTACTAATATGATTTGTTAGATGAAGGATAGGGGGTCTCATCAAGAGCCAGCCTACCATGATCATAAGGAAGAAAGTGAAGTGGCATTCCCACTATGGCCACCACACCAAGGATATGATACAAGAGGCACATAAGAAAAAAAAAAAGTCCTTAGAACAGGAGGTCTCATCACGAGCCGGCCTGCCCACCTTTCACTCCTTCCTAGTGAATGGCATTGTGATTCATCTGGTTATCAAGCCAGCATAATGGCCTCCATTCTGACATTGCACAGCATTTTCCTAGGCATACACAAAGGATTATGGTTCCAAGGGTGAAATAAACAACTCTGTCAAGGTTATGGACACCTGTGGGAAACAGAGCTCTATTGATGGTATTGAAGTCATATTTCTTATACACCAATAGTCATGATAAAACCATTCTTCTTATATATTTATAGTGATTTCAAATGAGATTATGTATATAACCCTTTTAAACCTTTGATACATGAAAATCATTTAAAAATCAATCATGATGGTAAAATTTGATAATGACCGCATAAGAACTTTTATTCACGTCATCTGTCATATCCTCCATTTTTCACATCATATCACAAGATTTCCATATTTATTAGCGATTCTATCATACACATCGATTTCGGTAATCTACTGATTTTTGTAAACATGTCATATATCCATACGCTATTCCTTTATTCCACTGTATGATTGCAGTTCAGCATGTTGCTCCTTTATTTGACGGTCGAGGATGGCCTATCACTTACGGGGGGGCGCGGGTGATCTCCATAATTTGCGGGCATATGTGTCAGCTCATTATTAATAGGTATTATGACTCGGGAATATCAAGCCTAACGGTATTTTGTTTCCCAATGTGCATGGCTTGCTGTTCTGACGCCATTTCCCTGTTTTTCTCTATGAAAATTAGCAGTAAGTTAGAAATTTGAACAACTCGCTGTTCCATCATCTTCTCTGTGTTTTATTAAATGTGAGCTAAAAATTTGAACAGCCTGTTGTTGCATCGTCATCTCTGTGTTTTTATAGTGTGCTAAGCGTGAATAATATGGGAGGAAGATCAATTCATAGTGAGCCACAGGTGTTAATGGTCTCTGATGCTGCACGAGAAATCCTAGCAAGGGCAGGATGGATAGCTTACCTTAACCGTCTACAACAATCCAACGAGACGGTGGTAATCGAGTTTCTGTTGAACTTGCAAGAAAATCATTCCATGGTGAGAGGGAGACATATAGTAGTCACAAATGACATAATTGCAGAAATTTCGGGACTGCCAGCTGCTGGACTTGTGTGGACTCTGAAAAAGGTGAGACTGCGAGACACCATAACCATCTTCCAGGATGAAGGGCAGAACCTTACAGTCAAAGGGAAAGGAGTCCTGCCGGCAACCCTGGGTGAGCCGTGGGTAGAATTGGCGAGAATTATCCAAAGCTACATCCCTTGTGATGGCAGAAAATACGTGGTAAGGCCACGCCATCTCAAAATTTTAGCCGTGTTAAAGCAAAAATGTGCTGTGAATTTGCTTGTGTTCTTAAATTTTTTATTACATGATGTTGCCTGAAGCATGAGGAAATCTTGCCATGTAGAGTAAGTAGTAAGCCAACATGGGTTAATTCGATTGATAGTTAGCTACAACCTTTCCCAACAGTAGAGTAGTTGGGAAGAATTGATTTTCTCGATAGATGGGGGACTGACTTTTCCAGCCCCAAAATGAAAACATATTCAGGGAAAATTTTAAGAACTGCCCCTAAATTTATAAATATAATAAATAGGCGAATCTCCATGGTATATAGGAAAAATGGAAGGCGATTTTATCAATAATATAATATGTATATATAATTTTTTGGCGAATCTCTCACTAAGCATGGCGAATATTTTACTCAATTATAAAATGTTGTAAGATTTTAGTATTACCATGGGTTATCATAAACCTGAAGCTTAAAAATTACTATTAGTAATTTATAAAAATTAATAAAATTAAT
>APFE031162166.1:3593-34811 GCA_000404065.3 Pinus taeda | reverse complement strand
CATACCTCCACTTTACTTATATTTTTATTTGTTTACACCCTTGCATGTATATAAGGTAACTTATGGAGTAAATATAAAAAATGTTTTATTTATTTACCATAACTCTCATTTATTTATATTTTTATTAATTTACCATACCTCTTTTATAAATATGGTATTTTGCCCATAGGATTCACTTAAATAAAACCTATTTTTGAAAATGGGTGAATGGATTCACTTAAATAAAACTTATTCTTGAAAATGGGTGAACAGAAGGTTGTAACTCCTAATTTCAAGGGCTAAATTTACCTTTTTTACCCTCTCCCTTAAAATAAGGTGGGCTATTTGAGGTGATTTGTAAAAATGTACTATGATACAAAACATTCACCCACTAAAAATTTAAAACCCCTTAATTTCGCCAAAGGCCGAACATTCGCCCCTAAAATTATCCTTGAACATATTGCCAGCACATCGAGCAGACCATTGAAACGAAGAAAATATGTTAGATTGGTAAGGAGCAGAGGAATGCTGGGAAATTCCCAGGGAAACATTAGCTAGCTTTTGGAAATACAGGATTCAGAAGACGAACAACCCCCACAATTGGAAGGTGGGGATAACGAAAAATAATTGGAGGAAAATGACGAAGAAGAACCGGAGGAGGAGACTGAGCAATCCGGACAGAAAGAAGGGGAGGAACCAAAGTGATGCAGCAAAATTCCATTGAAAAAACCTCTGTAAGAAGATAAATTAGCCCAAATTTTGGCCAATATGGGCGAGTATGTCCAACCTCACAGCCTACTCAACCCCCATACCGAAGAAGGGCCGTAGGAGCACTCTCCTCATGACAAAAGTGCATCCGAGGAAATGTGTGATGAGGAGGAAGAAGAAGAGGATCACTCTGCTCATGATAAGAGTGTATCTGGGGAGAAGAGTGACGAGCATGAGGAAGAGGAATAATATGTTCCTAGTTAGAATACACCTGAAGAATTACACGATGAAGAGGAGGTAGAAGAAGAAACTGCCCAAGAGACCGCAGAACTAACCAGGCTCTCTACCCCTGAAAAACCTGATCAACAGAACACTGAAGAAGTGTTCCAAGAAGGAAACATGGAAATTGGCTGAGACGAAGGTACAATACCTAAGGTACAAAACCCAGGCCTAAGAAAAAAAACAATTGTTCCTTCTAAGAAAAATGAAGAAATTAAAAGATTGCAAAAGGAACAACAAAGATTGCTTAACGTAATTAAGAAACTTCGATAACAAATAAGAGTCTTAAAAATGGGGAAGAACTCAAAAGGAACCTCTGGGGAAAAGCGTGCAACCACCTAGGCAAAACCCCATAAGAAAAATACCAAGAGGAGTCAAGTCCAACTTGTTATTCAGAATCGTAAGGAACAACATTTGGCTGTTGCAAATGCAGAAGCACAAATGGACAATGCACCGACCTGTGATAAGGAAATCCAGATAGAGGCACTGTCCTCTAGTGAGAAGGAAACTCAGACCATAAAGACTAGATGTCGCAATAAGGAGATCCAAGTAGATCTCCAGCCCAAAATTGTCATGTTGGATAATGACTCGAGGATAGTAACTCTGCGAAAAGATTTGGCACAAGCTCAACAAACAATAGAGAAACTCACAGAGGAAACTGTTCCTCAAGAAAAATACCAGAAGTTACAATAGCAGCTGAAAAACATCAATGCATCAGAAATCCATGCCTTTGAAGGATGGAAAAAGGTAGAGGAAAGAGTTAAAAAGGTAACCCATAGACTAGACACAGTCATAAATCAAATGGATACCTTATGTTCTCTGTATATTGATGTTCTAACATGTAGGGCACCCACGAGAAACTATGATTTTTTTATGGAAAGATATTTACAATTGAAAATTAAGGTTGTCAAAGTAGGAGTACCTATATAGATAAAAAAAAATTGATGATTTCATAAACTGTTGTAAGCATTATGGGGTGAAAGTTCAGCGATTGTTATGTGAAATTTATTTACACAATCTTGTGTTAGATGGAGAAACAGAACAGAACCCTAGCCCTTTTTTGGGTGATGTCCAACTTCAGGCATTTATTTCTTTTGGTGTTAATCAGATAAAGTGGCTTAAATCCTATAATGTCTTTCAAAGATAGGAGAATGGATTGGATCTATGGGTGAGGGGTGAACCTAGAGACCCATTGCAATTATGGAATAAACATAGGAGCCTGATGAGAACTCAGGGTGTGATCCAGACATTGGGACCTATTCACACAGTGGTCATCCGGCAAGGGGTAGAATACTTCTTTACCATCAAAGACCTTGCCATAACAGAAGCCAAATTCCGATACCAGAATTCTAATCGGAATATCCAAAATAGAGAACCATTCAATTATGAGGATTTTAAGCTAGCTGTTGACCACTTGGGTATCTATGGTGACCACATTTTGTGAGAAGATCCGTCTTGGTTAGGTTGTAGGTTTCAAAGTCCAGTCATTTGGTATCCTGCACCAGGATATAGAGCCTAATATGAACTATCTGAAGGTCAGACATGGCATATTTTTGAATTCTTAGCTAGGAATCATGGTTGTAGACTATTGACTGAGAACCCTTCTCCAGCCTATTCCCTAACTGCCTTGCATGTCAATTACAATGTTTTCATGAGGGCATGAAAAAGGGTAAGCAGGGTGGTGTGTTGAGCATTAGAAAAGGTATGTGTTTGCCACTTATTTTGTTATCTTTTCCTTTAATTCATAACTTCTTTACATTATGAAACGGGCATATGATGAAGGATTATGATAAAATTTAAGAGATTTGTGAGTAACGTGGAATAAATAATTATTACCTTTTTCTATGCAAAAAATGAAGAAAATGGAGGATCGCCATTTCAAAGGAAAAGGCAAGGCGAAACCAACGGCTGTCCCTTTGACAGGGAATCACATCCAGACTAGGTAATCTAGATCGGAGTGCATAAGCCAGGGAAAGGAAGAAGAAATACCAAATCAACACAAGAGGATGAAGAGATAACTGAAGGATAACGATATGGCAAATCCCTCAGGATCCTTTGATCTTGAGGGATCGCTACCTCAATAATATCTGTATCATTGATATCTCTTCCTCGCCACTATAAAAATGGACAACTTTGCTAACACAAGGGGTAGACTATTTATTGTTTTATAGAATCTACTGTTGTAAACTAAACTTTGATCATTGACTCCATTTAAAAGAGTGATTACTGTAACTCTGTTTTCATGATTAATATATAAAATTTGTTGTTGTTCGTCTTTGATTTTGGAGTAACCACAATAGTGCGTCCCTGGAGGCTAAGGGCTTGGCCCTAGTGGATTACTTGCTTTCTATACCATTATTTTCCAATTCCAAGTCGTGTGTGGTTTGATTTCTTTTAATTGCTTCATTTAGTAATCTGTCGTTCCTTATCATTTCGTGTACTGGCTCTGTTCTATTTCATTTATATTTGAATAGTAAGGTTATCTTATGAAACTGAAATGTTATGCTGTTCATTTTGGATTCATATCACATTGATATTCCCTTACAGATTGGCATTACTGTGTAACATTGTTGTTCCTTTACAGATTAACATTACTGTTCGTTTACAGAGTAATAGTGCTGTGCATTTATAGATTGGTATTATTGTATATTTAGCTACGGTTTACCTCTAAGTGTGATTGTTGTTCATTTGGATTTTCGTTCCATTGCAACTGCAATTGATATTTCTTTATCACAGTGGTTAGTATTTATTTTTGCAAAGGCTTAGACTATTGATTCCATCATTATAACTTCGCTGTGTGTTAACATTTGATTTAGTGTGTTGTGCGTTTACATTCGATCCAGTTGTTGTTCAATATTTCTTAGACTTACTTTAGTTTTTTGTTCCATTCTTGGTTTGTTTTTCAAATCATTCCTGAGTTAAAGATTGTTGCTTAATTCATTTCCGTAAGTTAAAGCTTGCTGTTTAATCTTTTCAGACAGATTAGTTGTTGTTCCCTTTTCTGTTAATTGAATTATCATTCCAAGTAATTTCTTTGGTGTGAACCGAACGATCTACAGCTGTAGTGAACATTGACTATTGGTGTCGAGTTCCCAGATTGAAGATCTTCTCTTTAATTGCTTTACAATTGCATTAGTTTACAAAGGGAAGATTTATCATTACTGCACCCTTGACTGATGGGTGCTGTAATTTCTTCAATGAATGATTTAGTTACAAAGCATTTCTATTTCTTGCCATTACATTTAGAGTTTGTTTCCAACATTTATTTACTTTTGTAAAACTACCATACTACTAGCATTACTCTTAACAAGTGACCGTCTCAGATTGAGTACACTCTTTGAGATAACAAATCATACCTGGATTGAAAATTAATGTAGGGTAAATAGAGGTGAAAAAGACCCTTTTAACTGCTCGACAATATGCATAAGGTAGTTTTTTTCCTTGGAATTGTGACACGAAGGTCATAAGATGGACAAACAAACATGTTTAACTGTTTTGATATTTTAGTATTGATGAAACTATGAGAATTGCCACCATCTATTAGCATTGCTACTCTCATCCTTTTAATGTAGCTAATTTTTTTGAGAGTTTGGGGTTGAGAGACACCTATCATCCTATAAAATGAGAGTGTTAGAGTCGAAGTGATAGTTAAATCCTCTAGGATTTTTGGACCCTTCAATTGAATATTCTAAATTTGTGTTATATGGAGACAAGTTGGAAATCTCCTTATTTCTATAAATCTATTCTTTGCATAGATATAAGTTGTTTTCCTTACATTTGTGGTCTAGCCTCTAGGTGGGAGAATAATATTCAAAGAATCAATTTTTGTTATCCTTTATGTTATATGTTGGAATCATTTTATTGGTGGAATACCCTTTGGGCTCAGTTTCTCAAAGTGGGACCAATTAACTCATTGGGAGGACACCAATTTTTCTCCCATGATTTTTTTTCCTCTAGTCATGTTTTCTCTATGTCCTTTACATTTATCAATTTGAGTTCATTCCTAATGGTTTATTTCAATCTCAATATGACAATTTGTAGGAGACGATCATTTGGTAAATTAGGCACGTGAGTAGCCAAAACATGTAAATCATTAAAAAACTCATCCTTAAACTCCAAATGTCATAATCAAGTGGGTTTGGAGAAAAAAACAGTTTCGTTGATATTTTGAAACCTTTTAAAAATGTTTTTCTTAATGTATACTAATTTCTTGATTGTGCTTTTGAGTGCCACCACAAAAACTAGTCAATGTGTAATGCTGTGAAATTGATATTTTCTTCATCACCACATATATGGTGCAACTCAAAATAGCATTTGAGTCTATTTATCCATTTGGTGGTCTCTCTATCATTATCTCCATCAAATATTGGTACAACCTTTTTTTAGTTTGTGTATAAATCCATTAAGTGACCCCATATTCAATGAGTTTTTGGAAATGAAAAAGGAGATTGGGAATTTTAACCAATGAATTCCTTACTCATGCCCTTTAGTTTCTAATTCTAACTGCAAGGTCACCATAGTTTTTCCCACTCATCTAATCCACGTTCCATGTTCACAAGTATTTTGGAAAAATAATGTCCCATTGATTTTTGGGGAAATTTTATTAACAATAATTTTAACAAGGCCACTTAGTTAGTTTGAAATCTCATCCAGTAAATATTTTAATTCTTTTATATACACAAGCCTAAGGTTGCTAGAAATTTCCTTTATTCAAACTTTTACTCCATTTAAATCAATACTTAACTCTTTCATGGGAAACATAATGCTCATATTACATCATGAATTTCCAGTGGCACTTGAGGCATTTCTAGTATTTTTGTCTATCTTATAAAGAAACAATTTTATTTTACAAGCAAAAAAGCTAAATTTTATAAATAAGTTAGAATGGAATTCAGTAGGATGATAACCTATTTGAATTTGGAAAAGTTGTATGAATGATATGGCAATGGGGTGTAAGATGGAGCATATGAAGGGTAGAGCAACACTATGTGGAAAAACATATGGCAGAACGTTGTATGATGATTGGATGGGAGATGTTGGATACGGTGGTGGAAGTGTTGGAGCAATGGTCACACTTGGGGGGGTTGAACCAATGTGAGATCATTTTTACTATTTCACAACTTTTCATAATAAAACCACCATGTAGAAATGAATCATAAGCATCAACTACAACAATGCAACATCAAGCTACCATCACTTTAGTAAAATATCAAGAAGCCATCACATCATAAAGAGACACAAGTTCTTAGGTGGAAACCCATAAGGAAGAAAACCACCAATCTTCTTCTTATTTATCTTGAATTCATTACATAGATTCATAGACTGTGACTTGTTGGAGGCAACTAACCTAAATAAACACAACCTGCCACTTATAGTAGGATACAACCTGATTAAGGGACCAACCTCAAAAGATGCAAGAAAATGCACATTGTAGGCTACAACTTGATTAAGGCTCCATTCTCGAAAATGAGTAGGCTCCAACCTTAGTGGAAGCACCAACCTATTTCTTCAACTTCCTTATGACAAACCCAACCCAGGTTTCCCTCATGAAATGCAATGTAAATATATATTAAAATCGGTTGAGTCAAAGGGACATAAATTCCATAGCCGAGGAGGTTATTTTACTAGGATGTATGAGGTTTCCTTCTTGTAGGAGATCTGAACTATTTTTGGCAGCCATTAAAGGTTGATTGGTCTATGTGTTTAATGGACTAGTTTTTTTGAAATTAGTGGGACTAAAAGAGAAGGATGAGGACCGTGCTTCCTTCGAAAATACTTACAAGGAAAGGAGGACGAGAAATTCATGATAACGGATTGTGCTAGCAACAAGGATAGGAAAAGTCAATCCCTGTGTAGGAAAGAAAAAAGAGGGTAGAGTAAAAGAAGGGGTTCAAATCCCATTCAGAAAGAGATCTTCATTCAAACATAGAATAATGCAAGAGAGGAGGAATAAGAAGGAGTTTTGTATAAGATAAGAGAAGATAATGAAATTAGTTCAGTTGGAAAGATTGGCATGAAGAAGGTCTCTCTTTAGTGAGGAACAATGGCATCTTGATTTCCTATATAGCTAGAGGGTGGAGATGGGATTTCTCTATATTACCTTGATGGCTAGGGTGGAGAGTTGTTCCTTGGATTCCTGGAGGGCTGACCACTAAATCCTTTCTTATTGTTGGATATTATAGTAGGTTCTGGATTTCCTAAGTGAGTGGAACCACTATGTTTTTGTTGAAGGGTGGAGACTTGATTCTCTAGACTCCCTTGACATTCTTGGGTGGAGACAACTAGATTCTAGATTCCCTATGTGTTCTTAGGTGGAGAAGAAGCCTATAGATTCCCTATGTATCTTGATTGGATCCCATCCGGTATCAGAAGGGTGGAGGAAATTGGCCTCTGGATTCCTTTTGAATTTTTTAACTGCTCGGAAGTTGGTGGGTGGAGGAAGTAGGTCCTCTAAAGCCCCCCTTTCAGCTGGAAGTTGGTGTTTTAATCCATTGAGAAAGTCCCTCAATATTTGGAATCTGGCTCAAGGGTGATACTACAAGTGAGCTTGGCTGTAGCTGTCTATGGTTGCGTGGAGAGTCCTTGTCACAGACTCAATTTCTCCGAAAATTACAAGATACGCGCTCTTTTGCATTTCCTTCATTGATAATACATGTATGTGACATTTGTGAATTAGAATGGTGTTTCATAGTAATATTTACAGCTAGATTCAAATATTATAATAATGAAGGGTATATTGCACAATTCCTTGAGATGATAACAAGAATTTTGTTGCATTTCTCGACTCAAATGACGTGCTGTGTGAAATGCTTGAATGTGTTGTTAATATCACATAATAAATAAAATAATGTGTAAGTATAAAGGCATTGAAAGGATCTGTGGGGATCTAAATTAAGTCATGGAAACAATTGACATAGAGACTTATTTTATTAAAGTATATGGGTAAATTATAGACAACCTGTTTTGACATAATCTATTTATATACTAGCAACAAGCCCATGCTACAGTTATGTGGCATTGTGTTAATGTTGAGGATTACTTCCTCTCTTAACTTTAATAAATCGTGACTTTTCATTATATGTTTTTCTAGCCTTTCATTTTCAATAGCCTTGAGGTCTTTGACAAGCACCTCGATGTTGCTAACTAGGTTAATGCAAGTCTAAGGGTGCACTTAAGTGTGTGAATACTCGAGGAGTTTTGATCTCCTTGTAGGCCTCTCGACATCTTGTGAATTCGATGGACTTGGGAGGAGAAGATCTATAATAAGCTCAGGAGGGGTAACATCAGTAAGCATTTTAGCAAGTCGTAGTGGCCATGATAGAATGATGGTGTAGATTATGACGGTTGTGGAGACACAACTACCAAGCAATAAGTAAATTCTTGTTTGAATGGTGAAGTTGGAACATAGTAGCATTGTGGTGAAGCTAGGTGGGGATTTAACTTATAGATGAATCAGATGACCTTATGTAATTGGTCTGATGAAATACCTAGCTATGGAAGCCATGGATTAACTTATGAGATTATGCCTTATCACTATCGGGTGAAAGGAGGGGTGACATGATTGGAGGCCGCACTATGGAAAATTTTAATTTGCAATGTAAGAGCGAACAAGATGATGTAAGCCTGAGCCACGATGGCAGACATGTGAACCAACAATTGTGTTATTGGCTAGGGAAGACTCACCTAGCAAGTCAACTCGTTAAGTAAACACCAAAGCAATCGTGGGAGTGCATGAGAAGTGAAGTAGGTTGATTGATGGCAGGATGTCATTGCATAGTTACGACATGGGCCACTCAGAAGCAGGTCTCATGCAAAGGTGTGGCCCGCTAATCCATGTGTTGCAGGAGTTCTCCCCTAGAAGCCCAAAAGGTGCATGCTACGAGAGTGTAAGGGTGTTGGGATTGAGATGATGTGGCCCACGGTCCCCGCCCTAGAGGCACAAGAAGAGAGGTTGAGATGAATTTCGAGGAGGTCTAGGATCGAGATGACGTATCCCGGAGGTCCCACACGAAGGCAGAAAGAGGAACATGCATGGGAAATGTTAGGATAGTGTGCCAAAGTGAGTTGGCATAGGATGACGTGCCATTGCAACCTTGTGAACCAACTAGAAGCTAGGGCGCGTGGGGGTGTGGACCATCGATTCACGTGTCTCTGGGGTCCCATCCTAGATGAGAAAAATGGAGTAGTTGAGGAGTGCACCAAGATGATGGGCCTAGGGTGATGTGGTGGTCCGATATAGGGAGGAGACTGAAGAAATGGACCCCAATTTGTTGTTATGTGCTTGTGAGTGGTTTAGAAACCTAATACCGTTTTCTCTGACATCCCTTGTAGTGGTTTTGGAAAAGGTTCTAGAGGGTGTTAGAGTCACTTCCAACCATTGATTCAGTGATGGGTGGGTTTGAAAAACCACCCTTTTCGACACTCCTACCCTTATTGACTTGAAAACATGTTGACCTGGGGAAAATTCGTTGATTGATAGTGGAGGGGATGTGGGCCATTGAATCAATGATGGAGTTAATGACCTCGTTGGGATAGGATGATGACAGATATCGTGAAAGATATGATGGTTGAGGTGCTTTACAACATCCCCTATGGAGCTAGAAGAAGGAGGAGGAGAAGGTGTGGCATAATTAAAATTATCCATTAGATGGGCAAAGGTATTATGGTCCATTCGATGGAGGACTTGGAACCACAACTAGAACCACGATTGCGATGGGTTGATCACTTGTTAGCAGACAAGCACATAACTTGACACAACCCATTGATCTAGAGCAAGAGCTTGGTGAGTCGTTGATTTGTTTTGGCGAGGTCTTGGTAATAGGCGGAGACCACCATGTTGATTAGACGATCCGAATCATTGTCGAAGATCAACAGTATGTGCACCCTCACCTAGGGTGACATCAACAGGGAGGATGCCCCTGCACATGTCGTTGATCTAAACGTTGGAATGGATGATGAGGATCTTGGCTGAACCCAGCCCCCCACCCTTATGACATTAGCAGGTTGCATACCCCCCGTGCAAGCCTTTGATCTCCCTACTCGACTAGTGTTCGTCAAATCATCATGGGGTATAGTTTAATATTATATATATATTATATATATATATATATATATAATATATATATATATATATATATATATATATATAATATATATATATATATATATATATAAATAATATTTAAAAAATAAATACCTATATATAAGTGGTAAGAAAAACAAATTATCCCATTCTTCTAACAACATCATAGGAATTAGATTAGATTAGTGACCACCTCTCCAAGTGAAGTGGTGGGGTGTGCTATAGGTGGTACCAAAGAATCTAGGTTTAGCACTTGGACTAGATGGGCTCTATCATGATCAAGGGATTTTTTTTTGAAATTAACTAAAACAATTGTTTAGGTGTTAAAATCTAGTCTAAACAAATTAACTGCAACCGAAATGGTATATTAAATTTGTGATTTATTTAAAATGGCAGAAACCTAAATAGTTTACATGTCTCACTATCTTGATTGTGATTAGTAGTTAAAACATTCTGTGAATTTTGTAGGCTTGTACATTACTTTTCATGATATATTTCTTTGCTAATAACCACATGCTAATGCGGATGGTTTGTTGTAGATAGTCCATTTCAACAATTCTATGAAAGCAAGATCATGGGCTTACTAACATGGATGATTGTCATAACATATATTGCTAAGGAAGTTCTATGATTGCAAGTTCATGGTCATGATTGTGTTTATTTATGTATCACGTGAAAATATTTAACAGTTTGTGTGATTGATATCACATCACAAGCAACCTAAGACAAAGATAAGAGTAGAATGAAAATTGGTATGGTGCAATACAATTTTGACTAGTCATAACATGGAAGTGAAAGGGTTAGGGCCAATGAAGTGAAAATATCAGTTGACCAAGGGGGAGGGAATCACTCCCTAGATTAGATGGATACTCTTAGAAGCCTAAGAGCTAAAGTTAGAATTTTCAAGGAAAATAATGAGAGGTCAGTAAGAGCTCAAGAGAGACAAGATGAGATCAATGCAGTCATCCTACAAATCTCTCAGATTTGTAGATACAAAGGCAACCTAAAATGAGGGCCAATCAAAAAGACAGGTGAAGCCCTCGGGACTCAGAAGAGAATAAGAATGGGGTAGATGGTAGTAGGTACAGGAAGAGACATATGCATGAAAGTGAGGATATTGTGTCAGGAAATGCACCATTGAGCACCCCAAGAGGAGGATCTAGAAAATATGTGCACCAATCTAGCAGACCATCTAGTCTTGCTACTAGGAGGCATCACCATTACTCTCATCATCACCATCATCATCCAGGAGGGAAGGAAAATGATGACATGTTGAAGGAATTAAAGAAGGTCAAGCCACCCAAATTTCATGGGGATATAAAGAAATTAGAAGAGGAAAAATCTTGGTTGTTGGGCATGACGAAATTTTTTAGAATTCATGATTATTATGAAAATATGAAAGCTAGTATCACCACCTAAATCTTCAAGGGAAAAGCAGACATATGGTGGGAAGACTTGAAAAATGTTAGATGCATTATTGAAAAGGAATTGAATTGGACATAATTTGAAAATCTCTTCAAAGAGAAATAATTATCTGAGCATACAGTTATGATGGCAAGGAAAAATAGTTCCATGAACTTGTTGTTGCGTTTACAACACCCTCCAAAATTTTGGCTTGCACTCAAATTTCTTAGCCTTCCTTGGTCTTTCCCTTTATTGTTGCAAGAACTCGAGCTCATTTCAAAAGCTTCCTTAGAGTCTTTTCACATGTTGGAGTGTTTTCTCATGCTTGGGGTCCTTTTCTAGTGAGTTTGAATGTTTGTCTTTGTGTGTTTGAGTTGTCCTAGCTATGTAAACATCGAGCGCAATCATATACAAATTTTTAAGCATTGTTGCACACATGAATTTTGAGGTCTAAAATGGGCCTCCTAAGAAAAATGTACAACCAAAATAAAATTTATAAGAACCAATAGGATTCAAGATGATGATGTCAACCATGGGGGATGATTCACCATTTTGGAGTAAAAAAGTAAAGATTAAAAAATAATAAAATAATAAAACTTCTTTTTCAACTCATATTTTCAACTTATCTCCCTAATATTTTACTCAAATTTCGAGCGGGAGTAGTCATTGGATGAAAAATTTAATTCCTCTTGCAAGGAGTACCCATGTTGCATACTTTCGATGGACCTTGCTACATGAAAAATGAGAAATACATGAAAACACATGATTGCAATGACATTTTACGTATTTCTCATTTTTCATGTAGCAGGATCCATCAAAAGTATGCAACACGGGTACTCCTTGGATGAGTAATCAAATTTTTCATCCAATTAGTGTTTCCACTCAAAATTTTGGTAAACCCATAGGGAGATAAGTTGAAAATATGAGTTGAAAACCTATTTGTTTATTTTTTTCCCTCTAAAATTTGATGATGTAATCTAATATTATTTTATTATTTCCACTATTATTTTGTAATTTCCTTAGGAGGCCCATTTTAGACCTCAAAAATCCCCTAATGAGTGTCATCACAGTTGTCCTAGCATCGATCTCAAGTGTTACACTTGTTTTTGTTTGTTCTAGATAGTCTCATAGAAGGTAATTCTTTGTCTTGTTGTTTTGGTGGTCTATGTTGTCACGTCATTGAAATATGCTAAGTGTGTGATCATAATTTCAAGTTCCTCATAAGTTCACTTGCCTCCCACACTTATCCATTCTTCGAAAATCCTCCTGAATGAACAACTCTCATTCACCAGATCTTGACTGAACTGCGCAATGCACAGTCTCAACCCTCAATGATGCAACCCTTCTGACTAGAACTACATAGTGCACACTCACTGTCCCCCGGGGTAGTTGCATTGTGCAATTCTAGAGTTGAACATACTGCCTTGCTCCCAAGAATTTCACAATAGCTTCTTCAAGTTTGACATGAAGTGCACATTTCGCAAAATCAATCAACAAGCTTCATCTCTTCCTACTGGAACCCCACAATGCGCAAAGACCCAAGCCTGGCTCACCTCCCAGAACTGTGCAAAATTTTCTCCCAGTGTCCTCCCTCAGCCAGGTCTCGCTGATCCCAAAAACTGCACAGATTTGTCCTCTGAGGTCCCTATGCTACCCAGTCCCGCCTTGCCTCTGGAAACTATGCAGACCTGCCTCCCATGGTCCCACCTTGCAGCAACCAATGATGGTCTCAACTGCACAATCCTGTCTCCTAGTGGCCTTTGCACAATTTTTCCAGGCAGTGAAGACTATGCTCAGGAGTTCCTCAACCAAGCCTAAGCTACGCTTTATGCAGTATCGGTAACTAGTCTCCCTCCTTGTCACCTGGAACTGCGCAATGCACAGTTACTGGGCCCTTTTTCCCAGCTTGTTACATATCCTGGGCCCAATCCATGGATAACAATGCATCATCTTAGACTAAGAGGTTTTTGGATTTGATGTCATCCCATCATTAGTGAATTTCACAAATAGGTGCATTATTAAATCATGGCAAGGCAATGAAGAATATGAGAAAGGAGTGAACATGCAAGAATATTCACTTACAACTGGATGGAAAAGGAAGCTTATCAAGAACAAGAAAAGGGAGCACATTAATGCAACCACTTCAAGAGACCAAAGCTCATTGAAGACCCTACATCATCAAGCTATTCAGACAAGAAGAAAGAGCACATCTAAGAACACATTTATCACTAAGCAACAACAGCATCTTGACATGCCACCTCAGCAAGCTAGTCTATGTCAGCAATGTCATGTCAAGTTGTGTCATGAGTTGTCAAAGGCCACACACTATTATGGGCCATATATGTTGTAAATTGAATGTAATGTAAAGTGGGAGTCCAATGGACACACATGAATATGAAGATTCATGTCAGTTGAAAAGTCATAGGAAGTTGAACAGTCATGAGGGTAGTCCAAGCGTCACAAGGGTCAAGCATCACCCTTGGCTATATATACCCCCCTCACTATATGAGTAAGGACTTTTCATCTTGGCTCCTCCCACAAAGCATAGAGAGTTTCAGTCAGTTATTTGAGGAGCAAGGAGTGGCTCCAAAGTCCAATTATTGGAGCTAGTGACGTATGATGTAAATACGTGTCTTGGAATTTTTGCTTAATACAAAAGCTTGTTCAAGCAAGCACATTTCAATGCATGACTTGTAGATGTTTGTAAGACTATTCTTTGAGCATTTATAATTCATGTTTGTTTCACATGTGCTAAGATATTTGAACTATTTCGATTGTTTTAGTACTTACCTTGTTGGGAATGTGTATTATTGGTTATCACAAATGTCTCATCCTTGTGGACTACTTCGCAGGATACTAGACGAACCTTTCTCACTTACTGGTTATAATGACCATCATGTCCATTGGGGAATATTTTGCTGGATGGTGGATGGATCTTTCCCTATACTTTGGTTTTAAAAACTACCACATCCACTGGCTGTTGGACATACCTTCCTATATGCGTGTCTCTTCTTAGGTGGTACTATTACCTCTCACTTAAAGGGCTCATTTTCCCCCCTTTTGTAGTAAGAGAACCTAGACACAATTGCAGTACACAGTCACCAAGCACACTCACCTTGCTTTCCGAAGGTACCAACATAACACTCTCATGTGCTGAACAACAAGAGCTGAGGGAAATCTCTAAGTATATGAAAACTAGGCCATAATACTGGATAGGACATCCTATACCAAATGATGTGAGGTTTAATTGGGACCTCATATCAGGGAGATCCCCTGAATGTTGGTGGATCTAGCACCGTCAACATTTCTGGTGCTAGAAGGAGGGCCGCTAGTAGTTTATGGCCAATTGTCCCAACAACCCCACCTATCCATTTTCTGGTCATGGTAGTAACATTCACTCCCTATCCCCTACTTGCAATTCTGAAGTTGGTAATTTCTCACCTCCAAGACCTAAATGCGAAATTCCATACCATCAAATCCGGGCTATCCATCCCATCACATTTGAAAAAGTTGTTGGACTAATTCTGGGAGTGTATACTGTTCCATACTCTCAAAAGAAGCAAAAGTCTACCCCCTCAGAAGTAGTAGTCGCATCTATCGAAGAAGAAATCTTTGCCACCCTTTAGGAGCTGGCAGAAGTTATGGAGAAGGAAGATGAAATTTTTCATAAGGAAGAAGAGGACAACCTCTTACTCTCAGGTTTAGGGTCCAATAGAGGAGGTAGAGAGGAAGGAAATGAAGGAGGAGGAGAAGAAGTGGAGGAACCAACAGATTCAAAAGAGGAATAATTAGATTCAGAAGAGGAAGAGGAGGACAACGAAGAGGACAACATGGAAGACCAAAATATGGATTGGATGACTCAGGGCCCATTGGCACTTCTAGGTGTCCTACACAAGATGCCAAGACATGCGAACAAGCTCTTAATGAAATATGACCCTGACAAGACAGGGAAGGCAGAAGATCACTTAGACACTTTCTACCTACATCTACATACACCCAAGTTACGTTATAATGAAATTACACGTAGATTGTTTCCATGTACCTTGGATGGCAGAGTAGTTGTATGGTACCACAACCTTCCTCCAATCTCCATACAAAATTGGGGGTTATTCAAAAGGATCTTTCTTGAAAAGTTTGCTGAAGACAAGAACCTTGCCATGTTACTGAAGGAGCTGGGTAGTCTCAAGATGGAGCAGAAAGAAAAGGTCAAAGATTTCAATCAGAGGTTCAACCATATCCTGAACAAGTTCTCAAACGATAGTAAACCTCACGACTCCATCTTTGTCGACTACTACACTTCTGCCTTGCCGACTAGTATTGCATAGTTCATCAAGGAGCCTGCAAAACCATCATTAACAAAAATAATGAAGAGAAATTACTGTGTAAAAATACATGCATGCTATTGGAGTCATTGCAGACGATGAATCTATGAAGGACTCCAAAGGCACAGGTAAGAGGTCCAAAACCTCTATGAGCAAGGCTAAGGAAAAGGAAGCAAGTGATATTGAGAACCTTAATCCTCTTGTCAAGTCCCTGACTACTGAAGTGGCCAAACTTAAACAAAGGACAAGCGAGACTAATGTAAGTAGCACCCCCTAGATACTTGCAAAAGAAGAATACAGCTTTTGGTAGTAGTAGAAACAATAGCCAACTGGCCAAATTTGGGCAGAGCTCTAACTTGGTTTTGAATCTTGAAAAAATCACTACACATTCGTACTACACATTTCACCACAAACCCCATTCTGAAATAACGTTCTCAAAATGGAACCATGGAATGAGCAGGCTAAGCCTAAAAATGAAGAAGAAGAAGTTCCTACACCTGATGAAGCTTTGAGAACTGGGCATTTAGTAAACATGTATCAATATGTTCATGCATCCAAGATGACCACCACTAATAAGAATCTTCTGAGTGATGGTCTGACCTCGAAGCAAAAGAACTGATATAACTTGAGAAGTCAAGGGGTCACCACTGTTATTGACAAGATATGTTAAGGAAAGTGGATCCTCTGGTCATATCAACATAGAACACTCAGAGCAAGACCAGGAAGACTACTTCAACAAAAAGTGTTTCTGCAAGCAGTAAAGACAGAGCCATCCCACTGGAAACCATGAATTTAGTTCCACCCCCAGAAACCTCAGTGATTCTTCCTGAAATAGACTATAACATTGTAGAAGACTTGAATATGACTCATGCAAATATCTCTCCGTTTTAACTCACAAAAATCATGATTCAACGGGACAATCTTCTACAAGCACTGGGGGAAACCTCTACTGGTCAAGCCACCTTTTCAAACAAGGGATTTAGTAAGTCTCTTGACACGCTTGCATCTATGCTTAATGCACTCTGCATGAAGGAGGAAAAGTGACTTTTCCCACCATTAGTTTTTTCATTTGAAATCTTTAACTTCAATGTTCACAACTGCTTGGTTGATTCTGGTGAATTTGTTTGTAGTATACCTAGGGGGGATAGTATGGAGTATAGAGGGAGGTACCCAAGGGAATAATGTGTATAAATTCTACAAATTCTCTACAAAGCTTGCTCTAAGACCATGTATAAAATCTAACTGTAGATTAACTCGATAATGCAATATAACCAAAGCAAAATACTATAATCTACTTCTACTATCAAACTTACGGAAGCTTAAAGATTGAGCAAGATCAAGCTGAACACATATAACCAAAAGAAGAAGAATCAATGCACAATACACATGAAAATATTTTGGGGAAAGCCTCAGCTAAAAACCCGAGTATCTGTATTATCATACAAGGTGGAAATACTTAGAGATTATACAAACCCTTAACTCTCACAGTTAGCCAGCTCTCAGTACAATCGTCACAGATGCTCATAGGCAATCCTGACTTCTCACAAGCCTTCTCCTTCGCCCTCCAAGCTCCTACTTCCTTGCGCTGTTCCTCTGGGATGATATTCTCCAACCAAGTGGAAAATTGATCTCACACCCTGTATGAACTGCGCAATCCTCAAGGAACCTTACCTTGACTGCATGCATGAGTTTCCTTTATAGGAAAACACATGCAATTGATAGTACACTGTCCTTAACATTTAGCTCAACTGGGTCTTTCTCAGAATAGACATGCATGAGTTTCTGATGAGGGAATATTTAGTTATCTGGAGTACATTGGTTGAGTGCATGCATGCACCAACTGATTGATAACTCATAATTAGTTCCTCAAACAGTTTGGAACTAATTTAACTGGACTTAACTTAGTAAACTAAGCTAACTAATTACAACTGAAATATAGCTCAATCTTATCTCCTTAATTAAGGGATAGTCTCCTTAATTTTAGGGATAACTGTTGCATGACTTCAGAAATACTTTTAACTTGAATTTCTCCAACTAATTAATCCATAATGAATTAATTAATTAATTCCAAGAAGCTGGTGAGACCAACTTCGATTTTAATTCACAGTTTTAATTCAAGGACAAATTAAAATTGGAATATTCTTGTTTCCACATTTGAACACTCCCTCTCAACAAGAAAGGGATTATTTGCCACCCCGATCTTGTCTCTATGGAACTCAAATTTACAATTTGACAATGCCTTTGTCAAAATGTCAACATCTTGCTCCTCTATCGAAATATACTGCAGCAACATGATCCTCCTCGCTACACAATCCCTGAGATTATGATACCAGATGTCGATGTGCTTGGACCTATCATGAAATACTGGATTCTCAGAGAGTTTGATACAACTATGATTATTACAATAGATCACAGTTGGATCCATCCTCTGATCAAACAAACCAACTAGGATTTTTTGCATCCAGATGGCCTCACATGCTGCCCGACTTGCAACCATGTATTTAGCCTCTGTTGAGTTGAGTGAAACCGACCTCTGTTTCCTGTTGTACCAAGAAACTATCGTTGACCCAAGGTTGAAAATCCCCGCTAATGTCCTCTTCCAATCTGATGGACTCCCTACCCAATCTGCATTAGTGAAGCCTTGTAGCTTCACTCCCTCTGTCTGTCTGTACCATAATCCATACTGAGATGTGCCTTTGAGGTATCTCAGTACATGATTTTCCACCTTCCAAAACATCTTGGTAGGCTGAACCATCACTTGACTCAGCTAGTTCACTGCATAGCACAAATCTGGTCGTGTGTTCACTAAGTACATCAGTGAACCCACAAGCTGCTTGTACATAGTAGCCTCCACTACTTCTCCTGAAGTAGCATCCTCCTTCCTCTAGTTACTAGCTAGAGGAGTCTGCATGGGCTTGCACTTCTCTATGTGGAAGCTCCTGATTATCTCATTAGCATACTTGCCTTGAGACACAAACAACTCCCCATCCTTCTGCCATACTTCCATGCCAAGGAAGTAATGCGTGAGACCCACGCCTTTCATCTCAAATTCTCTTGCAAGGTCCTCCTTTCAAGACACGATCAACTGGTCATCGCCAGTCAATATGAGATCATCAACATAAAGAATGATGATCAACATCTTACCTTCCACCACGATGCTGTACAGGTTTGGATCTGCTTCACTCTTTGTGAAGCCCAACCCAGTGAAGTAGTTGTCTATCCTGGTGTACCAAGAATGAGGTGCTTGCTTCAGACCATACAACGCTCTCTTGAGTCGGCACACATGGGACTCACGATTGGAGGTCTCAAAACCTTCCGTCTGCTCTATGTACACCTTTTCCTCAATCTCGCCATTGAGGAATGCAGTATTCACATCCATCTGATGGATCTTCCAACCCATTTGTGCTGATAATGCCAACATAGATCTAATAGATGAGTACCTTGAGACAGGTACAAAAGTCTCATCATAGTCAATCCCCTCGACCTATGAGGGAAAAAAATCTTGCATTATGCTTCTCCACACTACCATCAGCAGCTTGCTTTACCTTGCAAAGCCAACGGAAACTCACATCTGACTTGTTCTCTGGTCTAGGAACCATGTCCCAAACACTGTTACGAACTATGGAGTCATGCTCCTCCACCATAGCATCAACCCAAATCGGCTGCTGCATTGCTTCTGCAAAGGAAGATGGCTCGGTCTCAACACATTCCCTAGCAAGGGCCATGTATCTAGTGTACCTCTCAAGTGACCTCCTCTATCTGCCTGAGAAAATGGTGCTCCCACATTCTCTCTCGCATCCTCCAACAATATGTCAACTTCTCTTGTGCACTTCCGTCCATCTTTGGAAGACTCTACGTGAGTGGATGTCTCCAATCCTGGAACCTTTGCATGCGGCTGCTCTACATCAGTTTGAAGCTCCTCCTCCTTAGGAACCAACAATTCCTCCACAACCTATGGATGGAGCTCCCTCTCAAGGGAAACTCACATGGCCTTCTGCTCATCAAACTTGAGATCTCTGCGAACCACTATCCTCTAACTGGTAGGCAAGTACACCCAATAGTTGTGAGGTTTATCAGTGTACCCCACAAGTATCCCCAACTCTGTTGTTGGCTTAAGCTTCTTCCGGGCATCCTTTGTCACATGGAAATATACCGATGAGCCAAAGATCCTAAAGTGACCCAGATCTAGTCTCTTACTGGAGAAAGCTTCCTCTGGTGTCTTCATCCCAAGTATGCGATGCAGGCTTCTATTATGCAAATAGACCACTGTATTGCATGCCTCAGCCCACAAGTGAAGTGGTAGGCCTTGGTCATGCAACATCGCCCGTGCTGCCCCTACAATAGTTCTATTCTTCCTCTCGACCACCCCATTTTGCTGTGGGTTATGAGGTGCCGTCAACTCCCATTTAATTCCTTCCGTAGCATAGAAGTCCTTAAAATATTGAGAGACATTCTCCACCGTTGTCACTTCTCAAGGCCTTGATCTTCTTCCCTGACTCTTTCTTGACCAAAGATTTGAACTCACAAAAATTTGAGAAGGTTTGGGCCTTCTTTTGCATGAAATAAATCCAGCATTTACGAGAATAATCATTAATGAAAATCAAATAATATCTTTGCTTCGCTGTGGATTCCATCAAGAATGGTCCACATACATCAGTATGAACTCGCTCTAAGATAGCCTTTGCTCGACTGTCTCGATCATGAAAGGAAGACTTGGTGTACTTTCCCAAGGTACAATCTTTGCATGTGTCAACTTGTTCAAGTTTACCTTTGGGAAGTACTGTAGATATCTACTGCATTATCCTCAAAGCCCCATGATGCAAATGGCCCAACCGCCTGTGCCACAACTCACCAATGTCTTGGCTTTGCACCAATTTTGCTTTCGTACTCAATGCTGCACAATCATCTACCTCTGGTTTATAGAGATTCTTCACCCAAATCCCTATCCTCTTGGTCTGACCCGTGGCTATGTGTCTTAGGAACAAATTTCCTTTACTCAAGACAACATCATAGCCTCTCTTCTCCAACATCGTGATCGATACTAAGTTATTCTTCAGTTCAGGCACATATTTCAGATCTATCAAGGTGATAGGAGCTCCATGCTCCCTCTAAAAAGCAACTGTGCCCACTCCTGAAACACTATACTTTCCATCGTCACCCATCTCTATGCGCATCTTGAGGTCTTTCTCCTCCAAGGTACTGAATAAAATTTTATCGCTGGTCATGTGGAATGAGGCTCCACTATCAATATACCAAACACAACCCATCATCGATGACACCATGCATGCGATAAGTGTAAATTCCATTTCGAACTGAGAGGTTAATGCCTCACCTTCTAATCCTTTCGAGGATTCCTTCTTGGACTTCTTCGATGGGAAATTAGTCGCATAATGTCCCATCTCAATTGAAGTATGATATGAATTCAATTTTTCACCTACAACCTCGAACTTCAAACTTTGAATTCTCTTCTCAGTGTACTGTTCACAACTTCGATAAACTTGGCTCTGATACCATGTAGAAATTCTGCAAATTCTCTACAAATCTCGCTCTAAGACCATGTAGAAAATCTGACTATAGATTAACCCGATAATACAATATAACCAAAGCAAAATACTATAATCTACTTCTACTATCAAACTTGCGGAAGCTTAAAGATTGAGCAAGATCGAGCTAAACATATATGACCATAAGAAGAAGAATCGATGCAGAATACATATGAAAATAATTTGGGGAAAGCCTCAGCTAAAAACCCCACTATTTGTATTATCATACAAGGTGGAAATACATAGAGATTATACAAAGCCTTAGCTCTCACAGCTAGCCAACTCTCAGTATAATCCTCACAGATGCTCACAGGCAATCATGGCTTTTCACAAGCCTTCTCCTCTACCCTCAAAGCTCCTATTTCCTTGCGCTGTTCCTTTGGGATGATCTTCTCCAACCAAGTGGAAAATTGATCTTACACCCTGTATGAACTACGCAATCCTCAAGGAACCTTAACTTGAATGCATGCATGAGTTTCCTTTATAGGAAAACACATGCAACTGATAGTACACTATCCTTGACATTTAGCTCAACTGGGTCTTTCTCAGAATAGACATACATGCGTTTTTGATGAGGGAATCCTCAGTTATCTCGAGTACACTAGTTGAGTGCATGCATGCATCAACTGACTGATAACTCACAATTAGTTCCTCAGATAGTTTGGAAGTAATTTAACTGGAATTAACTCAGTAAATTGAGCTAACTAATTACAACTCAAATATAACTCAATCTTATCTCCTTAATTAAGGGATAATCTCCTTAATTTAAGGGATAACTATTGCATGACTTCAAAAATACTTCTAACTTGAATTTATCCAACTAATTAATCCATAATGAATTAATTAAGTATTTCCATGCAGCTAGTGAGACTAAATTTGATTTTAATTCACAATTTTAATTCAAGGACAAATTAAAATTGGAATATTCTTGTTGCCACATTTCAACATAATGTAATAATGGGATGGGCCATAGTAATAAATAAAGTGGTTAACCCGTATCATGTAAGGGACCACAAGTAGTTAGCAATAATTTAATAAGCCCATTGTATTAGATAGATGGTATTAAGGGAACCATGATAATGACCCATGGTATTGTATGTATGAAGCCTATATAGAAGCTAGAGACACCCCATTGAGAGATGTCAAGGAATATTGTATGGACACGCATATGGCTTGTGGAGTGTTCTCCTTCCTTAAGGAGTGAATGTATGGTGTTGCCCTACCTTAAGATATGTTAAGGAAAGTGGATCCTCTGGTCATCTCAGCATAGAACACTTAGAGCAAGACCAGGAAGACAACTTCAACAAAAAGTGTTTCCGTGAGCAGCAAAGACAGAGCCATCCCACTGGAAACCATGAATTTAGTTCCAACCCAGACACCTCAATGAGTCTTCCTGCAATAAAATATAACATTGTATAAGACATGAATATGATTAGTGAAAATATCTCTCTGTTTGAACTCACAAAAATCATGATTCAACAAGAACTAGGGGAAACCTCTGTTGGTCAAGCCACCTTTTCAAACAAGGGATTTAGTAAGTCTCTTGACACACTTGCATCTATGCTTAATGCACTCTGCATGGAGGAGGCAAAGTCACTCTACCCACCATTATTTTTATCATTTAAAATCTTTAACTTCAATGTTCACAACTGCTTGGTTGATTCTGGTGCATCGGTTTGTAGTATAGCTAGGGGGGATAGTATGGGGTACATAGGGAGGTACCCAAGGGAATAATGTAACAATGGGATGGGCCAGAGTAATAAATAAAGTGGTTAACTCGTATCATGTAAGGGACCACAAATAGTTAGCATTAATGTAATAAGCCCATTGTATTAGATAGATGGTATTGAGGGAACCATGGTAATGACCCATGGTATTGCATGTATGAGGCCTATATAGAGGCTAGAGAATTCCCATTGAGAAATGTCAAGGAATATTGTATGGACAAGCATATGGCTTGTGGAGCATTCTCCTTCCTTAAGGAGTGAATGTATGGTGTTGCCCTACCTCAAGGGTTTTGCTATTAATAAAGAAGCATTTCTACATTAAAAAAAAAAATCTCTGCTTTGCCCAAGAAAGTTCTTTGATACCACTTGTAATAGATCTGATCTGAAAATATACGAGAATAAAAATATACCCAAGAAATAACTAGATCTGAATATAGATCGAAATGCTTCTTTATTGATCAACCCTTAAGGTAGGACAACACCATACATTCACTCCTTAAAGAAGGAGAACACTCCACAAGCCATATGCTTGTCCATACAATATTCCTTGACATCTCTCAATGGGGAGTCTCTAGCCTCTATATAGGCCTCATACATACAATACCATGGGTCATTACCATGGTTCCCTTAATAACATCTATCTAATACAATGGGCTTATTAAATTATTGCTAACTACTTGTGTTCCCTTACATGATACGAGTTAACCACTTTATTTATTACTATGGCCCTCCCCATTATTACATTATTCCCTTGGGTACCTCCCTTTGTACCCCATACCATCCCCCCTAGGTATACTACATTCCACCCCCCGTAAACATATTTTGTCCCCGAAACATAAGAAGAACACAAATAATAAGATTTACTCAAAAGAGAAGTCCACTGGTACCATGCACATGTATCTAGCCATCCAAGAGAAAGGTGAACCTTCGATCTAGTTGGTGCCTTGCTCGCTTGAGATGGAAGTTGGCCTTGGTGGCTCTTCTATTTTGCTATGTTGTGGGTGGATCGTAGCCCCTCTGTATCTATCATGCAGGGGTTGTTGTCCTCGTTGCTGATTCGTTGCCATCTTGTTGGTTGTTTTCTTGCGGGGTGATGTGGGTGGTGATATGCTGAAGTTTTAACCAACAATGTATCTTTCTTTAATTCACCACCTAATGGAGCCTGATTGGTATCTGGTACATGTTGTGATGCCTGTTGTTGTTGCTTATCTTCCAATATTACTTCAACCGCGGGTTCCTCATCTGATGTATCAATACCTGTAACATTTTTTGCTTCAGCCTCCTTGGACTCTACCTATTTTTCTGGTACCTAGTTTGATGTTTGTGTTTGGTTGTCGACCATTAAAGGCTCATCATCTGATGTGTCAATGTCATTAGAGCTTTGTGCTTCTTCCTCCATAGTCTCTGCTTGGGTTTTAATAGAAATATCTTGTGATGTAATTCTCTTCTTTTTATACCATAGTTTCATGAACTTCTTCTGCACATTAATATTGATAGTACCCACAGATTCCATCCAAGGATATCCTAAAACAACATCTATGTTATCCATATCTGAAGTATAAAAATCACAATGCAACATACACTTATCCATAGAAAGCTTAAATTTTTTTTAAACTTGAACATCCTCATTATCGACTTGTGTGTTTTCAATGTGTTTTGCTGGAACTTGCAATTTTTTTTCCAAATTAACATTGCTAAAACTATGCCTGCAACTAGGATTTATAGATACAATGATATTCTCCTTTTGAATCAATCCATGAACCTGTAAAAAAGAGATACTAGCGGAAAATAACCCTTTAGGTTTCTTGGTTTCCTTCTTTCCTATAAAAATAAAATCTTTGCTAGGTTTTTTGGTTTCCTTCTTTCCAGTGTGAGACCATTTGTCCAAAAATAGTTTTTCAATTTCGTTAGCATGACATAACTTCAGAATGTCACTGTCAAGTGATTTCCACCATATAACAACCTCATCTTTCAAATAATACCTCATGGTGTCCTTCCAAAAGAATGGCCTGTCACACTTCTAATTTTGTATAAAATTTTCAATAGTTGGCCCATCATTTTTTCCTATAAAAAACTTTTTGCTATAAGCCATGAAGAGGGTTTTGAAAACAAATCACTTACTTGGCGAAAATTTGAAATGGCCACAATTTAGTCAATATTGCTCAGAATCCCTATTATGACATATTTTCGCAAATGGAACAACCATTCTGCATCAGCCCATGTGATAGAAATCCTGGTCTAGGCACTGGAATTTTAGATTCACACTGCAACTCTCCCGCCATCACAAAAATTTCTGAAAAAAGAGTTGATTTTAAATCAGCAATATCTCCCTCATCTGGACTTCGATTCGACTGTTTTTTTTTGTTTTGAAATTGGGTATTTTTTCATAAACAACCCAGATCTACAATTAGATTCTGCAAATTTTGCACTAGAATGTACATATCTGATCTGCAAACTCACCGCCCCGAAAAATGTTTGCATCCCAACTTATTTTTAAATCAGCGATATCTTCCTTATCTAGACTCCGATTTTGTCGATTTTTTCAAATTGGGTATTGTTTCATAAACAACCTAGATCTGCAAATAGATTCTGCAAATTTTGCACCAGAACATACATATCTGATCTGCAAACTCATCGCCCCAAAAAGTTCCTCCAAAAAAAAAAAAAATTCTCTACTTTGCCCAAGAAAGTGCTCTGATACCACTTGTAATAGATCTAACCTGCAAATATATGAGAATAAAAATATACCCAAGAAATAACCAGATCTGAATATAGATTGAAATGTTTATTTATTGAAATCAAAACCGTTGAGGTAGGGTAACACCATACAACTACTCCTTAAGGAAGGAGAACACTCCACAAGCCATATGCTTGTCCATACAATATTCCTTGACATCTCTCAATGAGGAGTCTCTAGCCTCTATATAGGTCTCATACATACAATACCATGGGTCATTACCAAGGTTCCCTCAATACCATCTATCTAATACAATGGGCTTATTACATTATTGCTAACTACTTGTGGTCCCTTACATGATACGGGTTAACCACTTTATCTATTACTATGGCCCATCCCATTATTACATTATTCCCTTAGGTACCTCCCTCTGTACCCCATACTATCCCCCCCTAGGTATACTACACGGTCAATGTCATGCCACTCTCTATCTCCAAGAATATCAATGTTCAATGGGGTAAGAAAAGTGCACAGATCATCCAACTAGACAAAACTTGTGTGCCAACAATTGGTGAACTCAGGGATGTGATCATCTAGGTAACATCTGATGAGCGAGTTCATCAATGCATCAATATTGTAATTGTGGACATCTCAGAACGATACAAGGTATTTCTTAGCAAAGACTGGTCAAGCAAGATGCAAGGATAATTTGCCACTGACTAGCCACACTTAAGGCTTTTGTATAAGGGAAGGAACAACCTGATCAGAGTGTTGTTAGAGAGATACGTGAAGCACAACACGACTCCCTTGAATGGAGAAAATGATCTAATGGATTTCGCAAAACTTATGTTCAACAGTTAATTTTTAGAGACATGGTTGGGGTGCTATCTTGCAGAGCCATCCCCTATCCCACCAGACACATAGTTGGGCCTCCTTCCATGCTCAACCAAAAACAATGAAACTTGTAAAATAAGTAGTAGCAGGAGTAGCAATATTACTAGTGTTGTAGGCGGTCCCTATACAGATGATATGTGGACTATGTACTTTGACGGATCCAAAGCGAAAGAGGGCTCTGGATCTGGTTGTGTTCCAATAGACTTTCTACATAGGAAACATCTTCTATCTAATCTCTTGGAGTCCAAGTGCATGAAAAACACTGTAGAGTATGAAGCACTCATCTTGCGCTTACAGAAAGCCATTGACCTCAAGGTTGCTATTCTGAAAGTGGTAGGTGAATATGAAATTGTGGTGCTTTAGGTACGTAACACTATACATTATGTGTCACCATGCTTTAAGAGTTACCAACAAGAGGTATGGTGTCTCATTTCTCATTTCCAAGATTTCAATATTATTTCGGTGCCAAGAATGCATAATGTAGTTGTGGATGCCTTAGAAAACGCAAGCGATAGGATGTTACTATTAAGGGACAATTTTTTTATTGAAATTTTGTATAAACCATCTGTCCTAGACAACATCACTAACTCACACATTTTTTATGATGATCAATAGATACTGCATTTCATGGCCAATGCTAATGTCTTCAAGGACGCAATGATAGACAAGGACAAGCACGAGCACGAGCAGACTCTGTAGGACGCAGCTAGTATAAGAAAAGGAAACCTCATCCCTAAGGGTGTGGTATCACTAGAGACGTTGTATGACTTGCAGAACCATTTTCAGGGAGCTGTGAATGCTGTTACCCACAACTTGACATTTTCACTTGAACAGATCAATCTGGGGACAGAAGAAGATATGAAATATGTGAATCTTGATACTACACCATGTTTAGTCAATTTAGTGTCCTAAGTTGCTTGCATGAATTATCAACCAAGGTTTGTAGACTGATGAAGTGTGATGCACTATATGTGCTTAGTTAACTTTTCTCTTACTTCGTTATTTTGTATTTTATGTTTGTTTTGGGGAGTTTATGTTCTTTGATGTCTAAGAATATATAGTCTATGAGAGATTTACATGGATGTAATGAGTTTTTAAAGAAAGGATAGGTTCCTAAGTTAGTCTAAACTCCTAAAATGGACTAAGAATCATTTTTAACCAGTTAGGACCTAATAAGAGAAACATAGCATCTAGATTATCTACCATTTAGTCTTAATCTACCATTTAGTCCTAATCTACTAGTTAGTCCTAATCCATGGATCTAATTCTTAAAAACAAAAGTAATACTAATGCAAAAGATTGCATTCATTAGCCATTCAACCATTCAATTCTGGAACATGATAAAATCAATCTCCTTGAAATGATCTTTTGGAATGTCAAGCGATGCAACTAAGTAATGACTTGAAAACAGAAAAGAAAAGATGACAATTTGTAAAACTAACAATGTGCTGAGTAAGCTCAATCACTACATGCATTAGATATTCAACAAATTAAGCTAGAATTGTCATCATTTCGAAATGGTTTTGAGAACATCTATTAATACAGCTAATTGACAGTTCTATGCTAAAATGAGTAATAAAAAACAGTAAGAAGCTAAGCAATTGTGTATTCTCATTTATCCATTTTTTATTCAGTCATTTCTCATACAACATCTCAGAAGAATAAGACTTGCACAGTTGTGATTTTTATCCTCACATTTTGGTTACAAACTGAAATGAAACAAAACTAAAGAAAGTGGACTTGCAGAAAAACAGAGTAGTAGAAATTAAAATGAAAACAACAAGTGAAAAACCTCCTTCAGTGCAGGGGCCCTTTGCAATTGATGTGGCTGGACAACAACTAATTAAAGATGCACCTTTAAACCACCATTGACACAACAGAGTTTGTATTATCCATAAAATGAAGTCTGAACAAAGTTTTTAACAAAAAGCCTGTAATCTTCCCTTTACTTCTAACTGCTTCTCGGTCTCATCTAACTGATATTTATAGAAAAAACAACATAACTGTCTAAGAGAAAATCTTGTTACAGGTAGCTTGATCTGAATCTATCATGACTGTTTATAGAAAGACATGCTACAAATGGCTTAATTCGAATTGTAATGAGACTGCTAAACTTCTGAATAGCTACACGTGGCCTGATATGCATTAACCCTCAACTCTTGATCAGCTACAAGTGACTTACTCAACATTAAATCTTCAACAAAACGTTAGACTCCTGATCAACTATGAAATATCAAGATTCCTACTGCTACTAGGTAACATATTTGACTCCATCTTTGACCAAGACTTTGGGCATGCTTTTTTGTTGATCTGGATCGAGTGAGTAGGATAGAATCCATGTAGAGATGATGCTAGAGATGCCCATGTGGCCCAATTCTTCATTTGACACATGTAACCTGCCAAACCATGAGAGTAGCTACGGAATCCATAGTTAGCTGTACCGTTCTGTAGCTAATTTGCAAAAATATATTACAATAGCAAGAACATGAAAATAATATGGTGATCATTTTAGTGCTTTCCTAAGACAAAATATAGCATTTATCATTGATTTGATATGTAGTCTTGTAAGAAATCAAGAGAAAGAGGTTATAACAAATGTCAAGGGGAAGGTAATTATGAGGTTCAACATACCCCCACTGCAAAATCATTGCATGTCCTCATGCAATTTGACAAAAATGTGAATTCTTCTTCTCTAATGCATTTGCTCAGACACTTCTACTAGTACGTCCAATTTTCTTCTTTTGCTCTTCTTTGAAGTGACTATCATTTTGGGTTTCCTCGTAAGAAGCTTGTATTTGAGGTTTATGACTATTATGTTCAGACTTCTATTCTTCCGTTTCAACTTCCTATTTTTCTTACACCACAATCCTAGATGAATAATGGTATTATCATGGATAGCCTTGTCCAATTTACTTTGTTCCCTCAAGGTTTCATTCTCCTTCTTGATATGTCTCTTCAATATCTCTAATTCATAAATTTCCTATTTGAGAGAGTCAATTAGAGGTTCTTGCAGATTGACAGAGGGTTCTAGATTCATTGAGGCACTTTCCTTCTCCATTGATTCTATATAATCATATATTTGTTGTTGTACTGGGTCTATGCCTGGAGATCTTCTGCTTCGGCTACCTTCAAAATGATGGTCATGAGAATTTTAAGGACTGTGTGCAGAAGAGATGTTAACAAGATAAATTTCTAGGGTTTCCTCTTCTAAGTTTATGAACTCTGTCCCTTTTGACAGTGTTTTCTTTACCAACCCTTGGAGTCTAGAGCTTCTTCTAGGTTGTGGATGACTTACATTCTCTTTCTCTATGATTTGTTTTCTTTTCTTATCTTTCCTCTTGCTCTAATTTGTTTCCTGATTATAAGAAGAATTTCAGCGTAAATCACATATAGAAAGACCTTTGTCGACGCGTTTCGAACCAACCAGTGTGGTTCATCATCAGGACAAGTTGAAGAAACAGATCCAGCTTCACATGTTAAATAGTTAGAGCAGAGCCTCCAACAACTATCTTGATCAACAACTAATTTTAACCTAGGGCCAGAGTCAAAAAGTCATCCTGATAATTTAAAGGAAGTTAGTTATCATCGGGACCAAACCTTAGTATATATAAAATGAAAAAATATTTTTAGAAGGTGTTTAAGTTAAAAGTTAGTTAAAACGGTATATTTTAATAATTAAAAATTGTAATTTTAATGGGAATTAGTTAGATTGAAGACCTTACTTATTCATATAAGTATATAATGGTTAGTTAGAATAACTATTTATTAAAACGAGAAATAACTAGAAATTAAACTAAATAAATAAATACCAAAAAGAAAAATGAAATAATTTAAGTAGGTGTTTAAGTTAAAAGTTAGTTAATAACGGTATAAAAAAAAAAAATTCTTACTTCTTATAAATACATAATAGCTGGTTAGACTAACTACCTGTAAGAAAGTTAAAATATAAATAAATAATTCAATAAATAAAACAAAAACACATAAACATAAATATGTAATAATAATAAATAAAAAATAAAAATAAAAATAAATATAAAATAAAAATAAGAATAAAAAAAAAACAAATAAATAAATAAAAAATAAAAATAATAATAATTATAGAAAATAATAGAAAATAATACATAATAAAAATAAATAAAGACCAAAAATAAAATAAATCTAATGGGTTGCTGTGTGTGTGTATGTGTGTGTCTGCATATTAGTGAAGATTATATTTAATAATATCTATTGGGAAGAAATCAAATGGAAAGAGCGACCTAGAATAAAAAGAAGGAGAAGGAATAGAAAAAGTCCAATAGAAAACCAAAGATCAAGAAGGAAAAAGAAGAAAGGAAGGCACCAAGGGGAACGATGAAAGCGTAAAAGATAAGGGGGGCGGGGGAAGGGGAAGAAACACTAGGACAAAAGGGCAGGGATCCAACATCTACTGATCTTCCAGCCATCATCTCTGTTGAGATTGTTAGGCCTTCTTTCAATTTCAATAGCTTCCCTGAAGATAATATTTGTTCTAAAAATTATTTAGGACTACCATGATCCATTTTTACCTTGAAGTGTCTTCCCATTGTGTAAGGTCGTCATTTCTTAAGTGCATGTACTATTGCCA